>JACEGR010005743.1:0-69277 GCA_014170235.1 Listronotus bonariensis
TTTAGTGTATTTTTATTAAGATTTCTGCACATTTGATCCAAAATTTAGTTTTCAAATTAATTAAATGTAGCAAATAACCATAATTTTTTTGATGAAAATAAAAATCAATTTCTGTCAAACATGTTTAATAATAATAATAATAATAATAATTTTAGCTCAAACCATCGGTCTACCAACCGCCCCAGCAAATATTTTATCTGGAGAACAATTAGACGCATTTACAGAACCCGAATTAGATGCTGCAATTCCAGTTGCCACGGTTTTATACAGGGTTTCCCCAAAAATAAACTATCCATTGTCAAATCTTTGCAAAGGTAGGCTAACCAAATAATCATTAATTTATTTTTGTATAATAGTTGCTGTCAGTAAAAATTATTGATTTGTTGATATATTACTTTAAATAAAAAATAAATTAAATTAAATAAATAAATATATCATTTTTGCAGATCTGGTTATATAGTTGGTATGACAGGAGATGGCGTTAATGATGGTGTAGCCTTAAAAAAGCTGATATTGGTATTGCAATGGGTAAAAACGGGACAGATGTTTGTAAAGAAGCAGCGGACATGATTCTGGTAGATGATGATTTTTACACCATCATGTAAGTTTAGAGGCATTTTATGGAAGACTAGTTTTTGTTAGCAACATCCTATATAGCGATATAGCGTCGTACCAGCTCGATGCGTTCATTTGAGTTTCTGTGAATTAAACACTAGAAGGTAGAGATTAGATAAAGAACGCTAGCATGTAAACATCTTTTTCATAGAATAATGGATTGGCCTCGCTCTGTCGCCCCTAAATGTTTTGAATTGGCATGAAGTGTATAACTAAAACAGTACATTGTGTATTCTACAGGATGTCTCACGGTTGATGGTACCTTAGACGTTTAAGAAAACGGGACATTGGATTTTTGAAAATTTAGCAACATATGTAGTGGCTTGTGATCTAACGATTTAAAATATTTTTAACGATGCAGCGTTGCCGTTTATACCAAAAAGTGGCAGCAACTTTGAAATTTCAAGTGGAAACCCTGTATATTTTGGTATTTTTGGATGCGCCACTACTTTCTAAATATTCTTGCTCCATATTATCCTATACGGTTTCGAGTAAATAATTATTTTCCATAAATTTTTTTCAAAACATGTCTCTAAATAAGAAGCTTTTATAACGCTATCTGCATTTGTAAACACTTGAACTTTTGGATGTAGTATTTCAATGTCCTGTACATTGAATTTTGTATGAAATACTTTCTTTTGAATTATACAGGGTCGCCTAAGACTCGTGATTTTACCTCTAGATATAAAAATGGTAAAACGATATTTTTAAATGGAACACTCTATATATTATCAAAGAACCTAAAGGGTCATCAAAAGGCTTTTAAAATGATATATCATGTTCCAATACCTAAATGCTATGGTTCCTGAAATAAAAGCAAGTTTATTTAAAAATCAAAATTTAACATATAAAGTATTTATCAAAGAAAGCCATGAAATGTCATGACTAAAAATAACAATATAATTAGTTGACAGTTAGTGTGTCATGACATTTCATGGCTATCTTTGATAAATACTTATGTTAATTTTGATTTTTAAATAAACTTGCTTTATTTCAGGAACCATAGCATTTAGGTATGGGAACATAATATATCATTTTAAAAGTCTTTTGATGATCCTTCAGATTCTTTGATAATATACAGGGTGTTCCATTTAAAAAATTGACTATTTAACATTTTTATATCTAGAGGTAAAATCACGAATAGTATTACCTCTTACGAATTTTAATCGACCCTGTCTAATTCAAAACAAATTTCTCTATACAAAATAAATGTAGAGAACATTAAGATGCTACATCCAAAATTTCCAGTGTCTACATATGTAGATAGAGTAATAAAAAAGCTTTTTATTAGAGACATTTTTAGAGAGACATAAGCAACATCTTCAGAAAGTAGTGGCGAATTCAAATATACCAAAAATATACAGGGTGTTCCATTTGAAATTTTAAAGTTAATGCCACTTTTTAGTATAAGCGGCAACGCTGCATCGTTAAAAATATTTTAGATCATTAGATCACAAGCCATTAACTATGTTGCCAAATTTTCAAAAAATCAATGTCCCGTTTTCCGTAAACGTCTAAGGTACCATCGACCGTGAGACACCCTGTATATAAACCTTCATGCTTTTTATTTAAATTGTTATACTTTTTTGTAGTGCTGCAATTGAAGAAGGCAAAAGCATATTCCACAACATCCGAAATTTTGTAGGATTCCAGCTTTCCACTTCGATAGCGGCTCTCGCTCTTGTAGCTTTGGCTACTATAATGGATATTCCAAATCCATTAAATGCTATGCAGGTTAGTTGACTTTATTGTTCTGCAGAGGGATCAAGAAGTAACAATACGATATAAGTGATTAGCTTTTCATTAAAAACTGGTACAGTACAACGACAACCAGTCATATCGTATCGTGACTTTGTGATCCTTATGCTGGTATCTGATCATCTTTAAAAAAACAAAATTAAAATGCATTTCTCCCGTTTTTTTTAAATTGCGAAACACACTTAGATGGCTCTGCCCAGTTCTTTTTGGTTGATCTTGTATTTGCATTGATTAGACAAAGATCAGTAATAAAAATAATAAATAAAGAAATAACGAAGGGATAAAAGATTTCTTTTACTCATTGCTGGTTATAAATACAGAGTGTTCATATTTTAATCCATTTTAATCGCGAATACCATTAAAAGCAAATATGTAATCAAGATGCGGTTTTCGCAAAAAGCCTTTAAAAAAAGGCTTGATATTGAAAAATATACCATGGCCGGCTGCGACCCCATTCGTGCTTTTCGCGCTTAACGTTAGCGTTGTGGAAGCTATAACGTCACATGTGACGTCACACCCTAGTGCTGACAGTACTCACGGGTCGGATCGTTAGGACCGTAAGCATCGACGTTTTTGGAACCATTTGTTTGAATCGATGTATTGTGTCCGTAATTTTAAGCATACAAAATAAAATGTCACCTCTAGATATAAAAATGTTAAAAAGTCATTTTTTTAATGAAACCCTGTATATTATCAAAGAATCTGAAGGATCATCAAAAGATTTTTAAAATGATATATTATGTTCCCATACCTAAATGTTATGGTTTCTGAAATAAAAGCAAGTTTATTTAAAAATCAAAATTTAACATATAAAGTATTTATCAAAGATAGCCATGAAATTTCATGACTAAAAATAACAATATAATTAGTTGACAGTTAGTGTGTCATGACATTTCATGGCTATCTTTGATAAATACTTATTATGTTAAATTTTGATTTTTAAAGAAACTTGCTTTAATCTCCGGAACCATAGCATTTAGGTATGGGAACATGATATATCATTTTAAAAGCCTTTTGATGATCCTTCAGGTTCTTTGATAATAAATAGAGTGTTCCATTATAAAAATATTGTTTTACCATTTTTATATCTAGAAGGTAAAATCACGAGTTTTAAGCGACCCTGTATAATTCAAAACAAATTACTTCATACAAAATCAATGTAGAGGACATTGAAATGCTACATCCAAAATTACAAGTGTTTACAAATGCAGATAGAGTTATTATAAAAGCTTTTTATTTAGAGACATGTTTTAAACAAAAAATATGGAAAATAATTATTTACTCGAAACCGTATAGGATAATATTGAGCAAAAATATTTTGAAAGTAGTGGCGGATCCAAAAATACCAAAATATACAGGTTTTCCACTTGAAATTTCAAAGTTGCTGCCACTTTTTGGTATAAACGGAAATCGTCACTTTCCTCGATTGCGGAAATTGCTTGAAATACAAGCATTTTCTCATCTTCATCAGTTATACTAAATACTCCACTTATGTTTATATCAAAAAATGCTTTGTTAGGTTATGTTGAACTTGTTAAATTCGTACACACCTACATGTGTCTCCGAATTATTAATACTGCAAACAGACGTTGGGGCGCTCACTTAAATCGGACCGCTCGTTGTAAGTCTATACGTCGTAAATGCTGTGAGCACAATTCGGATCGCGGATCATATGATAAAATACTTTTAAATAAATAATAGTTTAAAAAAACTAAAAAACACGCTTTTATATGCAACCGAACTAAAAATTAGAAAATAATTTTTCATTACAAAGAGTTTGTCACTTCAGAGTAAAAAGCGTGGGGTGCATTTTACTATTTTTTCATAACTTTTCCCTCATAGATATTTGCAAATAGAATAATTATAACATTTAATATATTAAGCACCCCACGCTTTTATTCTGAAGTGACAAACTCTTTGTAATGAAAAATTATTTTCTAATTTTTAGTTCGGTTGCATATAAAAGCGTGTTTTTTTAGTTTTTTAAACTATTATTTATTTTTCATTTTTAGTTCGATATATCAATTAGTTTTTTAAAAATAAATGCTCCAGTTTATTCACTAAAAATTCCTTCGCCATTTTGTCAAGAGTAGTATTAGGATCTGTAAAGGAATTTATTTATCCTGGCGGTCCTAATCAGGATAATGGGATACTGTTTTTAAATTATTGCATTGTCATCGGTCCTTGATACGTGTGCAAAGTTTCAAAGAAATTGAATCGCTGGGAGTTGGTAAAAATTAGGCTCAAAGATTCCGTTACATAAATAGATAGATAGATAGATAGATACAACCCAAGCTAATAAAAGCGTGTTAAAAACGTAAAGCTTTCTGATAACTTTATTTGTTTTGAAGGTATTCGCGACCAAAATAAGTCAAAATATAGACTACCACCCTGTATTAAGTAAAACAAATGGGTCCTATTTAAAAATGTATTTTTTTTCCAGATTCTATGGATAAACATTATAATGGATGGTCCACCAGCTCAAAGTTTAGGAGTAGAACCAGTCAGCGAAGATGTCGTCAAACAGAAATCTCGAAACACAAAGGAACCCATGATAACTAAGAAACTTATTGTAAATGTGCTCTTGTCTGCTGCGTTTATTTTAGCCGGAACGTTATGGGTCTTTAATAAAGAAGTAAGTTATTTGCTTTAAAAGTTATGATTTTTTGTTACATATAGTGTTACAAATTCGCCGCGAACCATTAGGATCTCGGAAACGGTAAGATACAAGGTTGGATAAATTAGAACAAGGTGGCGCATTTAAATATGTAAAAATATTTTGTTTTAAAAATTTAAAAATATACAGTAGACTGGGCCAAAAAACACGAACCTTTTTTAAAGGTACTGTAAAAAATATCATTGACATAATGATAAAAAAAATGTGAAAAAGGAGCCCTTAATATTAATTTTAAGAAGTTTATCAGCGCGACTAACAGTTTTTTTGCTTTCATAAATTGGTGAGCTTAAAAATTTTACGAACACAGATTTTTAAAAATTAAATTTCCCACATAAAGCTTTCTTTGTAAATTGTCGTCAAATATTTTTTCAATTTTGTTTCTTGATTTTAGATTTTTGTTTCTACTAAAAATATAAATATTTTAAGATATGTTCTGTAGTTTGGCGGATTCATTTAATAAATGGTATTTATTTGGGTACACGCCAAAATAAAATTAAAAGTACTAAAAACCAAAACAATTTTAAACAAGTAAACAGATAATTAAAAAATCGACGTTTCGGTGGCAAATCTGCCACCGTTGTCAAGATAAATGGAATAAAACTAATAAAAATAAAAACTTACTATTATTAAGGCTTTAAAATTCACAATTTTTCTGTTTTTTGGGATATTCTGAAAACTTTGACATTAAATGTCAAAACATGTTTGTTTTTTATATTTTAATTCAAGTTATTTGACGTTGAAGTGACGTTGAAGCCCCTTTCGGGGCTTTTTCTTAAACTTTCTATACATTATTCCGTAATTTTCGGGGCATATACAAAAATTTTACCCAAAAAGGTACATGTTGACCAGACTATAAAAGGAAAATATCAACTTAAAAATAACCCTGTATACAGTCGTTTCGGAATTAGAGGAAAAAATAATTATTCCGTTTTTATTTCTTAGTTTATTAGAAGCGATATTTTATAATACATATTATATTATCATAGCCACTTTTTTCTCCTTACAAAATGACAATATATAGTTTAAAATCCGACCCTGTACCTCTCACTTTTTCCAAGATCCTAAAAGTGCGCTTTGAATGACTAACTTTTGAAGGTTTGTTCTGTTACAAGTTTGTAATTCATTCTTTGTGCATCACGAATTACTAGAAGGGATCTATAATTTTACAGCTAGTGTCTTTAACACAACCCTTTCATCTTTGTTCTTCACATTTTAATTAAATTATTCGTTAACTACGTGTGGGCAGGTCATTAAAAATTTTCCTAGAATCATACATATATTTTATATTTCTAGATTCGAAGAAAAAAGTGGAATATGAAGGTAAGAATTTAGATATATTCTGTATACATAATTGCTTTTTTTTGTTTTTTCTTGCAATGATAAATAAAAACATTTTTGCATTTACAAACATGTATGTAAAGTTGACATTTCCGATTTTTAAAATAAACTTTCCTTCCTTGGGTCGAAAGTAAAAGAAAGTAAAAGTAACTCTAGCAACCGTCGCAAAAATTTAAAAATTTACCAGCTAAAGTTCTCTGTGACACCTATATGCGCGATAAATGTATGGTAAAAAAATAAAGATCATTTTGTTAGGTTAATACATTTTTGTTTAAAAAATCCAAACAAAAATATAAGTTATTATGGCTGTAAATAAAATAGTCTACAAACCTCGGTGAAAACTTTGATTACTGTCTCGAGAAATGGTTCAGCTAAACGCTTTGGGAAACCATCTATTTCTCCTAAGAGGATGCCGTAACACGTTAAATTGAGCGAAAACACGATTCGCTGCCTTTTTTAAATATTTGTTTAGGAAAAAAGTGGTATATAGAAAAGTTTCCTAAAATGATCCAATTTTGGGAAATTTCATGTGTTAATTATTAGCACTACCAAAAATCGATTAACCTTCCGATAATCTTTGAATCATTTTAAGAAACTTTTCTATGTACAACTTTTTTCCAAAACAAATATTTGAAAAACGGCAGCAAATTGTGTTTTAGCTCAATTTAATGTGCTACGGCATCCTCTTAACAGTAATGAAACACTTTCCGTCTCGGTTCGTAATGTACTTTACATTCGAATCACGGAATTCGTAAATAAATGATCTATCGTCGCCTTCTTAAAATTTAGAAAAGATTCTGGTGTAAAATTAAAATATTAAATAAAATAGGAGATATTCCTTTCATCAGTTACAGAAAAAAATAAATTTCCAAATGTATGCGGTAAAATAAAAATAGGATTTATCTTCGTCTCGGCTAATTTTTGGTTTTTACGACTTACCAAGCAAAAAAAATTTGAAAGGAGAAATGAGGAACATAGTTTTAAAGCCTATGCTATACAATCTCCAATATTAGATTGTTATAATATATTTTATAAAAATTGTGCAAAATTCCCATACATTGAATATACCTAATGCATTCTTTCTTAGGTTTAGTTTAAACACTGTTATGTATGTAGTCGTGGCCCAAGGAGATAAACTTTTAATAGGGAGTGCTTAATTTTTATATTTGTCCGAAAATATAGGTTATGTTTGTGACGTCAAGTTTTTGCCATTATTAATATTTTTTTATCTGAAAAATAAACCAATACTTGCATAAAATAAAAATAAAAACACTTAAAGAAAACATAAAAAAGGTAGTATCTTACCCTTACTAACGATTTAAACGTAAATTCCCTGTAAGAAAATATCCAAAGGTCAGTGACCCCTGTTGACAGGTTTAAAATTATCTGTAACTGCACCACTAATAACTACTTAATTTAACTATAAATAGTATAAACTAAACATATATAAAAGTCAAATAACTAAAAACAAAAAATAACACCAAAACCGCAAAAAAGCTTCCAGTACCATTGTAAACAAAGAATTTAGAAAATATTACGTCACAAAATTTAGCGAACATAGGCTTAAATGGGATTGAGCGCTCCTTATTAGAAAGTTTATCTCCTTGGTCGTGGCCTAAAATGTAATGTGTTTTTATTCAGGGCTAGAAAATACAACTATGGGGACCTTTATCTCGTTTTATTAAAAAGTATAAATGCAGATTGTACAATGTGAAAATAAGTCTCCAAATAATGCCGTACTTGATTTTCTTTGAAGGTAAACTCTAGTTGACATTTTAAGGGTAAAAGGGTACTTTTATTTTAATTAAAAGAGTTAATGGTACTTCTGGTTAAACTGGAAGGGATTTTGAGGTTGTGAGAATGCAAAATAATATCAATTTATGCTTTTATAGTTCTCTTGAAAACCAAAATTGGGAATAACAACATCACACTTTTTAACCTATTACCACAGATACATAAGCTACGCGAACAGATTCAGCTTTCAATGGCGCAAATTTGGCCTATCGAACGTCGGCTCGCTCGCGTAAAACTTAGTTAATATACTTACGAAAGGCGATTTGCGAATTTTGGGACGTGTTATAATCAGTTATAATGGGTTAACATTGAATGTGTCGGTCGTTCGAAATTGACTAAGATATAAAAACCTTGTTTCTTATCTCATTTTTTGTTATAGATGACAGAAGATGGTGTAACAGCTCGCGATACCACGATGACGTTCACTTGCTTTGTTTTCTTCGACATGTGGAACGCCCTTTCCTACAGATCTCAAACCAAAAGTGTGTTCCAGATAGGTCTTTTCTCAAACACATTTTTCTTGGTAGCAGTCGGCCTGTCCGTTTTGGGACAAATGTTGGTCGTCTACGTGCCTCCCTCCAGACTATATTCCAGACTGAGGCCCTTTCAGCAATGGGTAAGTACTTTTTTTTACTTATAGTCCTGAACCTCAAATTATCTACTTAATATAAGCGAATCCGTTTTAATGCTTAGAAAGGGCATTGGCTAAACGACCGCCGGCGGTTTTGCTCAATTATAAGAAGGAAAACCACCATCCAGCGGTTTTAACTATTTGTTGTTTAATATATTTTTTTATTAAAAAAATAAAAGTAAAACAGGGAGACACGTTTAAACCCTTAAAAGATTTTGTCCAACCTCTTCATAAGTTAAAAAATAGTAGTATAATTTAACATTATAAGGAATTATACAGGGTGCTTTAAAAAGAAGATCCATATCAAACTTATGTTTTTTTTTAAATGAAACACCCTGTATATTAGTTTATTTTGGATTGTGGACATAAAAATAAGATAAGTTTTATCAGCGATTCCTATACCAAAAATGAAAGGTTTTTAAGATATTTAGGAATTTTTAAAAATTCCTTTAGATAAGGTATTACTTGAGTTCTTTTCTCATTTGAAGTTTATACAAGTAAATTTTGACACAAGAATGTTTGTTTACCTATTATTGCATTTGTATTGCTCATGAGGCAACAAAAAATACTTTTAGTACGACCGGGCGTAAAATACAATTTTACGCCCTCCATTTGAGGGCGTAAAATTGCACTTTTACGCCCAAGGGTAAAAAATAATCAAAAACTCCCGCATTTATTAATGAGGGCGTAAAATAAAACTTTACGCCCTAGGGCAAAGACGTATCAAAAACGCCCGCATTTATAAAACAATAATAAAATTAAATAACGCCCCAATTTTTTTGGTAAAACAACAATTTAACTACACTACTCAAAAGAATTATCGCATATGTTCGATTAATTTTTAATCGCCCGGTATGATGTGCTGTTGAAAGGAAGTAGTTAAATTTATGATTATAAAATATCAGAAATGGGTAAGGGTATAAATTATTCACAAATAAGATGTTCTTCCTTTTAACAGTACATTATATAGGGCGATTATAAATTATTCATTTTTTCAAACTTTTTTACCCACCCCGTAGGATGTATTGCTAACAGTAAATAACAACGGTTAATATAAAGTTATAGCTTCACGTTTTCTTAACATTTTATTTTTTTAATTGTCTTGATAACTTAATTATTAAAAGAGATATGGTCATTTTAATCAAAGCATTTTTGTATTGAAGCTTATGGAAGAAATCGAGCATATGCGATAATTCTTTTGAGTAGTGTAATTAAACACATGTTAAAAGTATACTGATTACAATTTGAAACATTAAGAGCTGGGAAATTTTCTCCTAATTACAGAGAATGCTTGTATATTAATTTTAGTCGTACAAAAAATATTGTTTGCGCCTCTGGCGTAAAGCACTTTTAGTAGAAGTGCTAATTTACGCCCTTGGTACAAAAATAACTATTGCACGGCTGGTATCCGAAAAGTACAGAAGTTAAAAATGCTTCTAAATTAACCAGTTTATCCAAATTTATATTTTTTGAGGTCATTGCCTAAGTGTCTCTTTAAATTTGGTTAGCAAGAACAATAGGGTTAGTCTATTTCCACCACTTTTATTAATTTTTAAAAAGTGCAACAATAATCGAATGTTTATTTTTATAAAATCAATATTTTGGTAGAATCTCATTATTCCAGCGCTTTTCGTTTTTGAGATAAAAAAATAAAAACGTTATTTTTTTGCAATTTTTGTACCGCGATATCTCCTCCTAACATTTTTCGCAATTGTTTAGAAACACCCTGTATATGTTCTTTTTTTCTATCTCTTTTGAAATTACTGTTAAAACTGTCAAAATCGCACCACCCTGTACATTACCTAAGCTTGGCAACTTGCAGAAATTTATTTTTTTATCATTTCAGATATGTTGTTCCTAGCTGGCCTATCCTCATCAGTATGGGTATTCTCGGAATTCAAAACTCTTCGAGAGATTCCTAGAACAAAAATGCAAAGGCAAAAAGTCACCTCTAGAATACGTATGACAGTGTAAGAGGCCAAACAAAGGCGCCAAACCCAGGTATTACTGTTAAGTTCAAACATTGTGCAAAAATTTAATTATTTCCACAACTAAAATGAAGAAATAAACATAGTGTTGAAATAATTTCATTTATTTGACCAAAAAATCACGTTTTGGCTTTAAGCTGTCAATTTTTTTATTATCTAAATCCTATGTTTTATTTTTTTAATAGACTGCCATTTGCAGGGCGTTTCCTAGCTGCAGTAAGAAAATTTAAGGGCATATTCATGTGCCAATTTTATGAAAAACAGTTTATTTAAACATAGGTCCGGAAATGCTTCGTTTCTAAGGTACAGGGTGGTAAACTTAAGAAAAAAATCGGATTTTTAATAATATTTTAAATATGCCTTAATAATATTTTAAATATATCTGATTTTAATAAAATTTGGCTGTGGTATTAGTTGAAGTTGTTAAAGTTAATTTAGCTCTAAACTATTTTAATTAGTGAGACCAAAAGCGGCGTGGGATGCATCTTAGATAATAATATTTGCAAAAAAATGTACTTCGCTCATTTTTTGCATCTTTTATATTTTTTCCGGATGAAACACCCAAAAATACAACTCATTTCTTTCCTCATATTTTTACGAAGCTTGCATAGTTTTCCAGAAATAAAAATAATAAAATCCGCTAAACTGTTTAATCCCTGGAGCATTCAAAAAAATTAAGGTATTTTTTTCTTTTAAAAATTAAGTGTTATAACTTCTTATTAGTGATTATGTAACAACAACAAATAATTAAATAACGTTTATATCTAGTTTTAACAAATTTTACAAAAAAGTGTTTTAGAAACACCCTGTATCTTGAGAACGAAAAATCGGGGACCCATGTTTATATGAACTTTTTTTATAAAAATGGCCCAGGAATACGCTCTTACATTTTCTTACTGAAATTAGGAAACACCCTGTATAAAGGATGTTCCAAACTTAATAACTAATACTAAGACCAAATTTGGATGTTAAATATTTGGTACTTTATGATTTTCTTTAATTTTGAATATACCCTCTTTTTAAAATTAATATTCTAAAGTGAGGATACGGTATAATTTTATATAATATTATATAATAAAAAAAGAAAATATAGGATTTTTTAGTTAATAAAACGGTAGTCCTTCTATATTTATTTATTGATTTTTATTTATACTAAGTCTAAGTGTTCATTTGTGGCATTTACACTCAATAAATATATTTTTTGAATTGTTTAGTAGTTTTTTGGATAAATGTTGTGATTTGCACTAGACCTGTATCGTTAAAATATTGGTATGTTTCTAGCCTTGATGTGCACTTGAGCTTGGTGATATTAAGAAATGTTAATCTAATACTATACTATACTAAAATGTGTCGGTAAAAACGATATTTCAATATTTCGATACACACCATTGTATCGATAATACTATCAACCATTTTGCCCAGCCGTAGTTGAAAATGACTTATTAGGTCTGTAAAATGAAAGATATGCCATAATAAAAAGAAAACTATGGGTGCTTATTTAATCTCTTGCTGTTAATTAAGTTTGTGTTGAATCAATACTGCAGACGTCGAAAAACTAAGCGTATTTTTAAGTATTTTTTCAATTAAAGTATCAGTAATATTCAAAATAATGGATTATCTATATAAGAGAAACTTTTTTAACGCATCTTTCCTTATTTTATATTATGTAGGTCTATTAGAAAATTGAAGTTAGCCATTTTCGAGAATTAAAATGTATTTTTTATCATTCAACAAAATTCTTAAATTTGTAACTTTACCATCATAAGGTAGGACATACCGTTATATCCCCGTTTTACTTTTTACACATTTTAGTTTTATAATTTAAATATGTCTTATTCTTGGAGCCTTCGATAAAGAAAAAAACATGAGAAATGCTTAACTTTACATTTGTATACCTAATTCAGAGTTGGGTTGAATACTAAAATCCGATATTCCAATATGAATACTGAATACCGTAATTTTTTTTAAATTTAAACACCAAGAGAAAAAAGTATTCGAATACTAAGTATTATTGAATACTAGAATTAGGTATTCATAAATGCTGAAGAGCCAAAAAAAAAGGTACTTATCTATTAAACAGATTAACATCGCCTTCTTCTCAGTGCTTATATTTTGAAGAGCAGAAAAAAATGGTACTCACCAAATAAATTACGATATTGGATACTTTAATTTCCAGTATTCCAATACTGGTATTCATATTTTGGTATTTGATTACCTACTTCGTATACTGGGATTCTCAGTATTCGAATACTTTAAACATCAGTATTCATATACTTCAAATCCCAGTATTTGAATACTCAAAACCTGTATTCGAATACTATCATTTAAAAACGGTATTTAGAATACAAAATCCCGAATACTGACCAAAAGAGTTTTCATCCAAATACCAAACAAAGAGATGTATTGTAGGACCAGCTCAGTGTATTCTGAATACGTATTCGAATACTACCCAACTCTGGTATAATTATATAAGCAATTTTACATTAGAAATTGAATTTAAACAGTCAATGAGTTTCAAATGTATTATTTATTATGCAGCATTAAAAAATATTAAATTTAAAAATACATAATTAAGCATTATACCATAGAAAACCAAATATTTAAACAACCGCTACTTTTTTCTTACATTTTTATTGGAGTTGTTGTGTCGGTATCCAAATTTAATACTTCTAATAATAAAAAAAGTGATGAAGATTTGTGAAAGTACGTTTTATAAAAATCATCATCGGTTTTTTGTAAATTGTACAATTTTATATTTATTTTTGTTTTTTTTCTTGATATGGCACATTCAATTTTAAGAGGATGCCGTAGAACGTTAAATTGAGCTAAAACGCGATTTGCTGCCGTTTTTCAAATAGTTTTTTGGGGAAAAAGTTGTATATAGAAAAGTTTCTTAAAATTATCCAAATATTATCGGAAAGTTGGTTATTTTTACGGTTTGGTAATTTTCGGAAATTTTATGTGTTAATTATTTACATCACCAAACATTAATTAACTTTCCGATAATCTTTGGATCATTTAAAAAACTTTTCTATATACAACTTTTTTCCAAAACAAATATTTAAAAAACGGCAGCGAATCGCGTTTTAGCCCAATTTAACGTGCTACAGCATCCTCTTAATTTAGAATATTTTCTTAAATGAAAACTTTTTGCTTTTATATTTTAGTATTTTATATTATTTTGTCATCTTATGCCAATTATGGGTGTAATATCTGCCAGTCACTATTCCGTTTAACCGGAAGTGGTATATACTATGTGTCCCTAGCAGGTGACTTACCCCTATAACTTTTTAATTTTTTAAGGTATTACAATGAAAATTGCTACACAGAAACAACATATAAATGTGCATTATTTTTCATATTTAGTTGTATACTAGCTCTTCCGGTTAAGCCGGAAACAACCTAAACTTTTCTATTATAAATGAGACACCCGTATCATCGTATGCATTTTTTCTTTTTAATGGAACAATTTTATACTGCAGGATCAATATCCTATTTAAAAGTATATCACAAAAATCCGTATTACCAAGTTGTTTGACTGATTGATACTTGTTTGACGTGACGTCCCATCCAATATCGGATTGGATGTATGCGTCGCGGTCATAAAAACCTATGATCAGTGGGCCTCCAGATAATCGTATCCGAGCAAAGTCGGTTCATATAGGGTCGCGACATTCGGCCATATTGCTTTGACGTGTTATGACGTCAAATCTTCCATTTTTCGGCCATATTGTTCAGTGCCGGAGATATACAGTTTATTGTATTAGTAGGACAACCGTTTACACAACAGTTTTTAATTATTATTAAGTTGTAAATTCTTTTACTTAAATAAAAACATTTGGAATTACATCTTTCAACAAATATCACTTCCAGAACAATGCAAAGTGAAAAGCGCAAATTCTAGACGCCACTGGATTGATCCTCAGCTTTGATTTTACCCAGTCTTGCCAACTTTTCTCCGTGGAATGCCCTTCCTTGCATCCCCGACCTAGAACCGCCTAAAAGTTGAGGATATGTCGCAACCTTATAAATATAAACTAACCTTGGTATCCGAGAATCGTATTCGATCGTCCGATTAAAGATATTTACGGCCAGCCGTAATCACATTCATGGCACTCTAGATTTAATAAGAATATTTAGAGGTTAGATGTCAAAAAATAGCAAATGAAGTGTTATTGTACTCGAAATGTTATTTTATATTCAATAAGTATAAATACACTAAGCGTCCTATTTAAAATAAAAACGTAAATGTCGTTCTCAGATCAACTGGAATTAACAGAAAATAGCTAGATATGTGAAACATTGCATATTTAGGTGATAAACAGACGCGACGTACAAAAATTTTATTTTAATGACTTAAAAAATAGAACAGTTATAGGGGTGAGCCACTTGCAGGGACACCTGGCATACAATTTTTTAAACGATTACAATTTATTATTTTAAAAAAGTCCCCATAATTCAAAATGTTTAAAAAGGTGTGCTTACTTTAAATGTAACATGACAAACAGAAGTTAACCAAAATCAACAGAATAGGTATTGAATTGAAGTTTGGCTAAACTTGATCTTCGGACTGGAGTAAAGGAAAGCGATATAGCCAAGGAATATGTAAATAGAAATGAAACAAAGCATAATACTGCTTCATTCTTATGTATCTTTCACTTTTGCTTCAATTTTATTGGTTTGGAGGGGTAATTTAGAGCGACTTTGTTTGGAGAGGTAGGACGACTGCATGCGCGTTTATCCAAAATACGAAAATAGAAAAGTATGACTGCGTGTGGCGAGTAGCACAAATAGGTAACACACCATACTTAATGCTGTGGTATTTTACGGATGATGTGGAATCGACTCTCCGGCAAATCTCTGCCCTGCTTTAATATACAATAACTTTTTTATTATTTTTACGCTCTTTATAAAACCAATCTGTACGCCGGGTGCTGCATTGCCAGAGTGGCCATAGGAAATCTCATGTTAATTTTGATACCTTCAAATATTGATTTTACAACAAAAATATGTTATACTAAGAGAAGCTATCGTTATTTTCTATTTTGCCAATTAAAAGGTATTTAAAAAACTGTTTGGAAAATCGTTTTATACCAGATACATACCATAATGAATCTACTAGTAATAAATAAATATTAATGAATAACTAATAGAAAGTAAAACGTATATTAAAAAATTGACAAGACATTTTATTTATTAGCGGTGGATTCATTAAGATTAGCATCAGATATGCAGCAGTTTACAAATGGTTTCTTTTATAACATTTAATTGGCTTATTAGAAAATAACGAAATTTAGTGTGTGCGTTTATTTTATTAACTTCTTTAAAATAGTCTAATACAATTTTGTTGTAGAATCCATAGTGAAGCTAATATTTAAAGTTATTAAAATTACATGGGATTTCCTTTGTCAGTCTGGCGAAGCAACACCGGGTATAGTAGGTGTTGTATTAGAAATAGCTTAAATTATTTGGATCTTAAAAATATACAGTATTTTCCATTTAAAATATTAAAACACAACCCAATTTTGGTTAAAACGAAATTGATGGGCAAATAATATTATATTCAAGATTGGCATTAGATAACCCAATAGCGTAACTTATTTAACTTAGCTAGAAACAGAACGCGTTATGATCCCAGCAAATTTTTTGCACACGCACCACTTGTAGAGCGCCTTCATAAAATGCTTGTGGTGCGTTGTGTATCTACTATAATGAAAAGACACTGTCTAGAATAACTTAGCTTAGTAATTAGTATAATTAAAAAATAAATTATTGAACACACTGAGAGAACGCACTAACTATTCATAATTGACACCTTCAGTTCTACACAACTTCTTGAAATTCCCTAACCTATATTCTGTACATTTCATAAAAAGCACCAATCTACTTATCAAAAGTGCAACATTTTTCTGTTTTGCCAATAGGCCTTTTCATACGACGAGTGCATGCGCAGACGCCATATTGAAATAGCGGTAATTCAAAAATTTCGTACTGTTTTTATCAACAATTGGTAGACAAGAAATATTATCGCCACAAACAAATATACTACTGGAGAAAACCATCGATGGTGCTTCACTTATTTATGATTCAGTTGAAGCTCATAATTGTGAACTATTAAAAAGGTGCCTAAAATGTCATGGATGTCCGCAAAATAGAAAAAAAGTGAGCTGATTGAGAGGTTAGGCATCACCATTTGTTTACTAGCTACAAACTCAAAACTGAAAATAATATTTACATTTTTTTTCTGGTTAATCATGCTAATTCAGTTAATACAAATAAAAATATATTTTAAGTATTACCTATGGAAGTAATTTATTTTAATTTATTTACCCATAATACACATTTTGCACATGATTTAATATCTAATTTTCTTAATAATTTAATATTTTTTTGCGGTATTACAGACAAGGCTTTGAAAAATTTATAAAATAGTATGTACGTATTGGTTTTGAATGATTTCTACCCTGTATCACTTTTACATATTCCATAACAAAAAATAATTGACTTTAGATGGCTGATTCTAACGCATGCGCACAAACAAATGTGATGAAAAGGCCTATACAGTAGCTTATTTAATCTAGTAATTTAAAGAATTTATTTAAACATGTATATTAAAATGCTTTTATTTTTAGGTAAGTAATAAATATATCTAAAATAATATTTCGAACGCATACATTTTTTTAAACCAAGATTTTGTATGAACACGTAATATGTCAGATGTAATAAATATTAGGATTAAAAAAATATATTTTACAAATTATTCTTGCCAACGTATTTTTTTAATAAATTAATTGATTTTGGAAATTACTTGTAGGTTTTTTGTCTAGAATTCATTATTTAAAATATGATATTAAATGTTTACATTTTGTGTGAGTAAATTTACAGTATTAATATAATTTGGGACTATTTATTTTGTTTTATTTTTGCTTAAAGATTAAATTTGATTCTAACTGTAACATCAATAATTCGCATTTTGTGTTGTACATAGGCATTAATATTACAAATTATAACGGTCTATTAAATTACCCAGCTGTTTATAATATACATTACAAATAATGTATATTTCACTGTCATTTATGTATAGTTGAGCTATTCTTTTAGATTTCCTGTAAAAACATTTTGCTACTATTTTTGCACATTTTATTATAAAAAAGCTCTAATGTTAATAGGTAGCTAGATTATTTTTGTACATCCTGTGTATAAATATGTTATGTTTATAATTGTGGTATATATTTTCGTAAAGTGTGTTTTTGTATGTTTTTTAGTCATTAATTTTTGTAGTACTTACTTAAGAAACTTTTTACGAATTTTGTCTTTTGACAAAATGAATTTAATGTTATTTTTTGTTTTTAAGGTTAGCAAAAGAAAATAAAAAAAACTTTGCAAATAAAAATTTGTAAAATTTTAAAAATATTTCTTGTTTATATTTTACTGTTTATTAAACTAATTAATGTTATGTTAATACTAGTTTTCATTTTAGGATATAAAAATTGTTTTTAATGCTCATTTAAATTATTAAAAGTAGGCTAAGATTCATCTTATCATAAAACTCATGGCTGTAATGTTAATTATAGAAATTTATGTTTTTTATTAATATAAATTCATGTACATTCTTTATTCTTTTCCTTTTTTTATATTGTTTGCCTTTTTAATCCATTAGAAAATATACCGGGTGCCCAAGAAATTACTAGCAAGCCTGTCATTTTCTTGAGAAGTGTGACAAGACTTTGCAATTTTTGTCGGATATGACGCAGATTTATGATGCTTTAGATTTTATGTGGTACATCCGCTATAATCGCTGCTCTCAATTTTGCTTTTTTAACACCAAATTTTAAGAAAATACATGTATTACATGTTATAAGTACCTATCTTAATTATTTTTTGAGAAAATGGCGTTCGAAAATGTCATGTGAACCGCCATTTGTCCCGATTTGTGAAAAAAAAGATGGTAGGAAAGGACAAATGCATTTTAATGAACCTTTATCCTTACATCCTATCACCGAAAAATATAATTTCCAGTTTTACCGGAAGTGCGACAGAAATTGACTTTCGGCAGTAAAAACTTTAATAATTGAAATAAAAACCACTATTTTAAGCTTTAAATTTAAGCTTAACACTTATTTCTCAATCGTTTGTGTTAATTATATCTTATCTTTAAACTTAATTGTTTTTGAAATATTAATAATAAAACGCTAGGTTGCCTTACAAATAGGAAATAAAATATACATTTTTAACATTTTACTATTAATAGCTTAAAAACTAGATACTAGGTATATGATATAATTAACAAAAACATTGAGAAATAGGCGTTAACTTTATATTTAAGGCTTAAGTTTGTGGTTTCCATTTGAATTATTGAAGTTCTTTACTGCCGAAAGTTAATTTCTGTGGCACTTCCGGTAAAACCGGAAATTGTGCCCTTTTCTGTCATCATTTGTTTTTTACCAAATTAATAAAAATAGTGGTGAACAAGACATTTTCGAACGACATTTTTTCAAAAACTAATTAAAATTGGTATAACATGGGGTACATGTATTTTTTGGAATTGCCTGTAGAATTAATTTTTGCATTTAATATAGCAACGTTGAGAGCAGTTCCAGCTAAACCTATTGTGCCATATAAAAACTAAAAGATCAGAAATTTGCATCCGATTCTACCATACATTTGATCTAAATTTCAAAATCGTGTAACCCTTCTTTAGAAAATAACAGGCTTGCTAGTAATCTCGTAGGCACCTGGTGTAAATATATACCGGGTGGCGCATCGCCAGACAGGCCATAGGAAATCCCATGTAAATTTTGATACCCTTAAATATTGCCTCCCTATTGATTTTACAACAAAATATACAAGACTATTTTAAAGACGTTGATAATATAAGCTTACACAATAAATTTCGTTATTTTTAATTAAACCAATTAAAAGTTATTTAAGGAAACTATTTGTAAAATTTGAAAGTTGACAAGAACTTATACAGGGTGGCCCACCATATTCGACACGGTCTGTAGCTGGATAACCATGGGGTTTTAAAAAAATAAATACTGAAACATATACAGGTCGGATAAGACCACAGTATAAAAATTATTTTAGTCTATACAGGGTGTCTCAAAAAGTGTGACGTTTCAAAGTTATATTTTTTTAAATGGAACACCCTATATTTTATGACGGTTATAGATACTTTAAAAAATAACTCAAGTTTGCTTATAGTACTAAGTATCTAATTTTATTCGTTTTTGTGATATTTGATTTTTTTGAAAAATGCAGAGGTAAAATTAAATTGATTTTACTTTAACACTTTTAACACTTTTAACTTTAAAATGTGTAACAGGATTAGAAAAGTCTGCCATATTATACGTAGGTCAAATAAAGATCAAATATTGTACAGGGTGATCAAAAATAATTTCAATTTTTCAGAAAATCAAATAGCCATATCTCTCTTATTTTAAACGGAACACCCTGTATTTTTTTACGTCACATGATGACAAATAAAATACTCTTTTCAAATGGTGTATAGGTCCCCTATACCTATCTTTTGTGCTTTTTAGTAAAATCAGTTTTTACAAGTTTTTAGTCCAAATGTTTATTTAAATTAAAGTTGGCTGTGACATAGCAGCCATTATTATTTTTCTTAAGAAAATAACAACGACCGTTTATTGATTACTAGTGTTTTAGTCAGTTTAAAAGAGATTTCAATGATTTTAAATAAAAACCCTTCTTCTACAACAACAAGATGATATAATACTGGTAGGGTGTGAAAAAAATGGTTTACTTTAGTCTAGAGTTAATCCTGAAAAATATTCCAGGAGAAATCATCTGATAACCTTAATAATTGCTTTAAAAATTTGACACAGTGATTATGGATAATGGAAGAAACGAGTTATAGGTCACAGAATGTCGTCATAACTGACCAGAGGCGTTATTAGGATTGTTTAAAAACACAAGTTTTATCATTAACACATTCAGCTGAAATAAGTGTTATTGGAAGTAGCATTATAAGCAACTAATGAATTTGTTCTGTGAATTTTAAAAATAGTGGCAGATAATACAAAACCTTTTAATTTAGTGCTTTTTTCCAACAAATTTACATTTTGCAATAACGGCTTAGTAAATAGGCATAGCTATATCCCAGCCTACTTACATTTAAATAGACATTTGGAATAAAAATATGTTAAAACGGAATTTACTTAAAAAGTATAAAAGATAGGTATAGGCAAACTATACACCATTTAAAAGAGCATTTGGTTTGTCATCATGTGGTGTAAAAAATACAGGGTGTTCCATTTAAAATAAGAGAGATATTGCAATTTGACTTTCTAAAAAATTGAAATTATTTTTGATCACCCTGTATAATCTATGATCTCGATATGACCTACGTATGATAAGGCAGACTTTTCCTAATCTTGTAACAAATTTTAAAGTTTAAGGAGTTTATATTGTTAAAATAAAATTAATTTAATTGCACACCTGCATTTTGAAAAAAAAATCAAATATCACAAAAACGAATAAAATTAGACACTTGGTACTATAAACAAACTTAAATTACTTTTTTATGTAGAATCTAAAACCGTCCTAAAATATAGGGTGTTCCATTTAAAAAATATAACTTTGATACGACACACTTTTTGAGACATCCTGTATAGAGTAAAATAATTTTATACTGTGGCCTTATCCGACCTGTATATGTTTCAGTATTTACTTTTTTAAAAACCCCATGGTTATCTAGCTACAGACCGTGTCGAATATGGTGGGCCACCCTGTATTTATTACTAGTGTATTCATTACGGTTTCTATCAGGTATGGAACGATTTTACAAAGAGTTTTTCTTATGTAGGGCACACACACTCAGGTCGACCTGACCGGTATACCTGTACAGTTTTCATTTAGGTAGACCTAACACCTGAGCGTATGGGGGCACAGTTTTTTCCTCCGGTCGGCTGGAAAACTACGCAGGTAGACCTGGGACCTGAGCGTGTGTGGGGCAATTAGGTTTAACTGCTGGAATATGTTGTAAAAAAATTGCTTGTGTTCTATGACAAGTTTAAAAAATAATAACATTAGTTTGTGTTAATGTATTTTCTACGATATTGAAATAATTTTAAGTGTTATTTGATGTTAGGATAATTTTTTATTGCTAATACCAAATTTACCCTAAAATTATTTTAACATCGTAGGAGATACATAAACACAAACTATTGTTTTTAATTTTCAATCCTTTAACGAACACAAGCAATAGTTTTTACAATATATTCTATTAGTTTCTGATTTTATGACAACTACGATGAATTGCGACGTATGCCATAATAAATGTTGTTTTTTAAAAGAAAATGAATTTAAGTGTTGTATGTTTTACATCGTTGAGTTTGCTTTAAAACACTGCATTTAGAAATATTATGACAGGATAAACTCGATTTCGTATTTTTTAAAAGTAAGTAAAGTATAAGAATTATCACTTTAAATTAAAAATAGAAATTTAATTTAAAACTAAAATCTTACCAGAATTTGTTAGAACAAACAATATGCAGGGTGTCCCATTTAAAACTCAAAAGTTCCACTTATTTCCGGTGAAACCGAAAGTCGTAGGAGCCTTCCATATACACCTAAAAATGACGTTTTGTTTGTCTAACAACCCTACCTACTTTCGTCAGTATAGAAAAATAAATAAAAAAATGGCAGCCGCAAAGTGATCCCGTGGGCACCCGGTATATTATCGCATTAGGGTTATAAAAAATATTTTGATTTAAAAAACGTAATATTTATGTACTTTTGCACTTAAATTACTTTGCTCTTTTACTCTATTTATTATGTATTTTTTATTTGTTTATTTCATTTTTGCTTTGGTAAACATCAATTCATATCAGCATAGTATTAAGGTGGGTCCAGACTTGATCATTTTAGCCCAAACGATCAGAACGAACTAAGCGCGCAGAGCAGAATTTTCAGAGTTTGGACCTGCGTCCGAGCCGAATTGAACATGCCAAACGTTTTCCGTAGCTTGTCGGTAAATCGAAATTGCTCAAAAGGATTTATTGTTCGCCGAATTATTCAGTTGACGGGATATTAGAAAGTTCGAGTTGCTCGCACCATTCTGGTCTTTTGTTTTGTGTTGTGTGGAGGTAAATTAAGGTTAGGTACAATATAACTTGAAATGGGGTGGGACAGGGGAAAGTGTTTAAAATTAATTGACACTTATGAGCAATACCCTGTGTGTGGAATCCCAAACATGGGTTGTATTATATCAATACGATGTCGATACAATCTTCGTACCCATTGGGTTCTCTGATTTTTCTTCTTTTTGGCCATTTTACAAATAAGAAAAAAGCGGTAAAAACTACTACTTTCTCAGAATGCATGTCTTCTACATACAATTATCTCCTTTTTATTTTTATCAGAAATACCGTTTCTTCTTTTTTTTTTTGGAAAAAAATAAGAGCAAATACCTACAATACAAATACTTCAGAACAAGTCGATCTTTTATTATCATGTATATTCGCGGGAATGCAACGATATTTTGTTTGGACTGTTCGTTCTGTTTTTCCTGCGCGCTCAGTTCGTTCGGGCTAAAATGTTCAAGTTTGGACCCACCTTTAGGTGTGTTTAAAATAAATGCACTAAATTTAGTTTTAAGATAAAAATTTGTAATTAGGATCTTATCTTAATAAACCTATTTTTCCTAATAAAATATTTTTAAAACTTGTATATATTCAGTAAAAACTAAGTAAACTATAAGTACGGCAGAAAAATTGTTATTTTCTGCCGTACTATAAGTATGTCTTGGGCCACTATTGTAATTAATTAAAAAAAAAAGAAAACTTGGGAAGGTTATCAAATACTAAACCAGAATAAATGGGTTGGACCACGGCTCTAATGAAATAACTAGTTTAAAAAGTATCTATACAGGGTGTCCCACAGCAAACTGTGGAGATCTATTTTACGAAAAGTAGGATTTGCAGAATTTTGTGTAAATTTGGCAACAAAATAAGGTTAGTAAAAGGCATACGACTAAAATATTATCAATTAGTTTAAGATTCCAGAGCGTACAGACATAACTCTTTTTCACGCAGATGAAACCTTCAGTTCTCAGTAGCGTCTCGTGTGCTTTGAATACGTGCGTGTTTGTGTAACTTGCCCAGTGACACCTAGGCAGGTACCAGGTGAGAAAGAAAACTAAAAATAAGAGTTATTTAACCTTTATTTGTATGGTGGATTTTTATACAACTTGTCTGCTTAAGTTCACACCATATGAAAAACGTTTCTTATTATTAATTTTACGAAAAAAAAGTTACTCTTCATAAAAAGTTCTGCGTGGTCTAAAAACTAAAATGCAATCATCAGATATACATTTTTTGCAGTGGTATACGAGGTATGTCAAAAACTATAAATTTTGTTTAAGAGAAAAGTACCTTTATTTTTAATAATATCGAAGATTAAAAAAAACTTTTATGACTAAAAACAACTTTCAAATATGCAATCTGGTTAATAGTAAAGAAAAAACTTTTAAATTTTTTTCTAACGAGAGGGTTCTTAAGCTTCCTTTACATTTTTCATTTTAAAATAAGTAAGCACTACTGTACATACTTAAAATTTCACCGTTAATACATAAAAAAATTGCATATTTAAAGTTATCGTTTAATTCCAAACATATTTTCTTTTTAAAAATTTTCGATATTATGAAAAACAAGGGGACTTTCCTCTTAAGCAAAGTTCATATTTTGTGACATACATTCCGCGAATCGTATACCACTGCAAAAAAATTAATATCTGATGATTCCATATTGGGTTTTAGACCATGCAGAAAGAACTTTTTTAGAAATAAGTTTTTGTAAAATTAAGTTTTTCGTAAAATAAATAATAAGAAATTTTTCCATATGGTGCGAACTTAAGTAGACTATCATAAGTGTCAGACACTTTTCATGGGCCAAAACTTTTGTCAGACACTTTAAAGCTCCACAAAAAATGAATGAACTTTACATATTTTTACATGTCTGATTCTCACGTATGTTATTTAAGTAACTACGTATAAAAAAGTTATATTTAATCAGTCAAAAAATTAAACTGACCAAAAATCCCTTAAATACAAAAATAAGTCAGTCAAGTATGAGCGCGAAAGCTCTAGGCTTGCATTTTGTTTTTGTTGTTTATTTTGTGTAATTTGTAACTGATATTGTTATTGGCAAAATAAGCCAGTGCTGAAGCCTTAAAAAAAGTAAAAAGGTAGAGAATACAATAAAAATAAAATAAAAAAATTACAGGCGATCTGGGGTCGGAAAGGAGGTTAAAGGGTAAAAACGTTTTTTCCGATTTCTGGCCAAACTAGAAGTCTAATAGAAAAAGTTAAATGATAAAATTGTAGATAATAAAATCTACAACTTCACTTATTTTATTTGATGTACGGTTTTCACGTAAATAAATAAAAACCATTTCTCAGCATGGTCAAATCCCTATCTAATTAAAAGAATAAAAATTAAGGTATTTTTTTAATGCAAAATTTGATAAAACCGATATAAAATAATAAAGATTTTGCAACGTTTTACAAACTTACCCCTTATTTTTAATGCTAAATAGGAGAAAGATAAAAAATTTGGGTCTCTCATTAAAAGAAAAATGGATTTTTGGTAGTTTTCCCTGTGTTATTTTGGTAGTTTTACCTTATAAAAACTTAGCAAAATTAGGTCCTGTTAAACAAGAATTTTAACCAAATTAAATAATAAGGGATTTTTTATAGGAAAAATTATTAAATATTTTTCCGCAAACGTCATTTTTTGACAAATGAATTTAAATATTTTGGACATGATACACAAAATATGCTTAAAATCTCGTACAGAAAACAAAAATGTAATCATACAGGGTGTTTCTAAATGGTGTGGAATAAAAGCTACCACAGGTTTCTGAGGCTAAAATATGACGATCTAACCAAACTTACCTTAGTATAAAAGTGGATGATGTTAAAAATACAGGATGTTAGAAATTTATTCTGGTTTTAGTTTTTTATAATTGTTTTTTTTAGCAGTAGGTGTATTGTCAAAATGTTCAGCTAAAACAGGTTTTGGAAGGTGAGAAATAAGAATCTGATATCAATTTTATTGTTACCTTTAGAGATCGCCACCTGCACATATTAAAACGAAAATAACTTTTTTATGCCACTCGGTTTGTAACTTTTTCTAAAAGAAAATAGTTTTACATAAAAAAGGTATACTTGGTTGTTGATTTAGGCAACCGTTTCTGAGATTTTTGGATTTTAAAAATTCTCTCCCTGTAAGGCGAAGTCTAAGCTATATAGGGTATTTCAGAATTAGATGCTAATCTTTTAAAGTATGATCCCTTATGTAATTTAAAAAAAGACGGTAAAATATACGTATGTCCCAAATGGTTTAACTTTTGAGATACAGAGTATTAAAAATATTTTTGTTTTTAACTTTACTGCCCTGTATCTCAAAAAATAAGTCTTTAGGACATATGTTTATTTAAAATTTTCTTCTTAAAATCACCTAAGGATTCACACTGTCTACTTTAGACTTGGCAATACAAGGAGTAATTTTTTGAAACCCAGATATCTCAAAAACGGTCCCTTAAATCAACTTTTTCAAAGTATATCTTTTTATAAAAAAATTAATTTATAATTTACATAGAAGTGGCTCAAAAAGTTATTACGGTTTTAATTTGTGCAAGATACCGCATGTGGCGCCCTCTAAAGTTAACAATGAAATCAATGGCAGATTCTTATTTCTTATCTTCCAAAACCCCTTTAAGCCGAATATTGTAACAATTTACCTATTATTAACAAAATGGTTTATAAAAACTAAAAGCAGAATACATTTTTAACACTCGTATTTCGAAATCATGTACTTTTGTTCTAAGGTAAGCTGGGTTAGATCGTCATTTTTAGCCTCAGGAAACTGTGGTAGCTTTTTTGCACCTTTCAGAGACACCCTGTATACCGGGTGCCCACGAGATCAGTTGCCATTTTTTTATTTCTTTATTGATACTGATGAAATTTGGAAGGGGTTGTTAGACTAACGAAAAGTCATTTTTGGTGTATATAATTGGTTTTTACGACTTCAAGTTTTACCGAAAATGACTGGAACTTTTAATTTTTAAATGGGACACCCTGTATATTTTTTGTTTTTTGGATTCTCTAAATCATTTTTAATCGGAATACAAAATTTTTAAAACAAATTTTAGTCAAATTTTATTTTTAAATTAAATTTTTATTTTTCATCTAGGGTGCCATGATCATTCTAAAATTACTCCTTATACTTTACTTACTTACAGAAAAATACGAAATCGATTGTATTTTTTAAAACTTTTTATTAGAAGGCTCTTAACTTTACTTTTTTAGTTTTTACACTAGCTTAAAAACCAAAATAGGACAATATAACTTTCATAATATTTCTAAATGCAGTATTTTTAAACGAATCCAACGATGTAAATAACTAAGTCACTTTACTTATTTAAAAAAAAAACACATTTATTTTGTAGGTTTTTTTGATACTGAATGGCGTACGTCGCAATTTATCGTAGTTGCCATGAAAACAGAAACTTATAGAACATGTTGTAAAAACAATTGCTTGTGTTTCGTTAAGAGTTAAAGAAATAAAAACGTATTTTTGTATCTTCTACGATGTTAAGATAATTTTAAGTTAAATTTAGTACTAGGATAATTTTTTATTGGTAATATCAATTTTAACCTAATATTATTTTAAGATCGTAGGAAATACATAAACACAAACTAATGTTTTATTTTTTAAACTTTTAACGGAACACAAGCAATTGTTTTTGCAACATATTCTATTAGTTTCTGTTTGCATGGCAACTACGATAAATTGCGACTCACGCCATTCTGTATCAAAAGATCATTTACCTACATAATAATTGTTGTTTTTTTAAAGAAAATAAAGTAAAGTGTCTTAATGTTTTACATCGTTGGATTCGTTTTAAAATGCATTTAGAAATATTAAGAAAGTGATATGGTTCTATTTTGGTTTTTAAGCTAGTGTAAAAACTAACAAAGTGAAGTGTAGAGCCCCTAGTAAAAAAGTTTGAAAAGATAAAATAGATTTCGTATATCTTTAAAAGTAAGTAAAGTATGAGGAGCGATTTTAGAATGATCAAAGCACTCTAGATAAAAAATAAAAATTTGATTTGAAAATAAAATTTAACTAAAATTTGTTTGAGAAATATTGTATTCCGACTAAAAATGATCTAAAGAATCCAAAAACAAAAAATATACAGGGTGTCCCATTTAAAAATCAAAAGTTCCAGTCATTGTCGGTAAAACCGGATTTCACAAAAGCCTAACGTATACACCTAAAAATGACTTTTTGTTAGTCAAACAACTCTATCAAATTTCATCAGAAATAAAATAATGGCAGACGGTAAGTGATCTCGTGGGAACCCGGTATAGAGTATTCTATTTAAAATAAGTAAGTTGATACCAAAAATACCAATCCATAGAACCCCACAAGTGAGATTTCAGCGTACCCTCAAAATTTTAGTACCTACCCTGACCAACAGATGGCGAAAGTAGTACGATGTCGCTTTGCTAATAGGATTACCATCAGAAATTGATAGCAGTCGCTGACGAGCAGCTAACCTTTTGTATTTTGTGACGAGCAGTCGGCTGATCAGTTAGAGATACGGATATACGCAAAATTTAATAAAAATAAAATCCCCGATAAATGGACCCAGTATCCATAAGATTATTAAATTTATGATTTCAGCGACTGTTATCAATTTCTGATGGTAATCCTATTAGCAAAGCGACATCGTACTACTTTCGCCATCTGTTGGTCAGGGTAGGTACTAAAATTTCTAGGGGACGCTGAAATCTCAGTTGTGGGGTTCTCTGGATTGGTATTCTTTGTTTGATACGTACTCCCGTAAATCCGTAATTTTTAGAAACGTGAGATATTTGCCGTATAAAGACAGATATCATCTAAATGTTGCGCCCCAAAATTTAAAAACGTACCTTTAGTAGTTTCCGAAATCTTCTCATAGAACACTTATCGTGAATAACCCTGTATGCCTAGTTAAAGATGGGTCCACATTTGATTCTTTCTATAAGCAATGCCGCCAAGTACACAAAAATTATAAAATAAACAAACCCTTTTGTGAACAATAATTTATTGCAGCAAAAAATATTCAACCCGACGTGTTTCTAGTACCACGCCACGTGCTACCGTTTTTATAGTAGGACAGAGGCAAAATAAGAGGATGTTTTAAAAATACGCGATACGTGTTTTAGAAATGTTTTTTTATTATTATTTATCTAAAAATATGTAATCAGGCTCTGTCCGAGGCTACGTGCATTCGAAAAAGTTTGTTTACTTTATTATTTTTTGTGCACTTTGCGGTATTGTTTTCAAAATGAATTAAATGTGGGCCCATCTTACGTTATGAGAGCTGTGGGTTGAATAGATTCTTTTACTTAAATAATTTTTCCATTTTAAATACTACATGTTCGTTTTCGTTTAATTTTTTATCTTTTAAATGTATATTAGTAATATTAATAAACATTTAAAAGGTAAAATATTTTAAAAAGCACTCATTAAAATAATATAGTTGTGAAATATCTGTTTTGTAAGCTTTGTTTCTGTGATAGCTTATGTCACTTATGGCAAGCAAAAAAAGGAATTTTTTCATGCTGCAACTTTTTTATCTGCGAAGAGGAGCTTACCGCTCAGCCCCCCGATAGCTCTAGATACGCCACTGCGTTAGGGAGATATTGACCTTCAAAGTTAGAATTACAGAAACTTTTTAAATTATAACTTTCAAACTATTGCCAAATAAACTTATAGTTATGCTTCTTTCTCTAGGTTTACGGCTTTTTAGTAATACGGGATTATACAGGGTGAGACAATTTTTTCATTTAATGTATGCTTTTTTAACACAGTTGGCCAATTTTTCTTTGTCTGTTTAATTTTTTTGTCAAAAGAATATATATCTTATTTAAAGCGATATCTTGAACCGTTTTTCATAAAATCGCATTTTATTCCAGACATCCCAAGCAGCAAGCTGACGTCTTATTGACGTCTCTTTTTGTCATTTGTGGTCACAAAGACGTCATAAGATGACGACAAAATGACGTTAAATTGACCTCCCTAAGTCACAGACAAAAGACGTCCCGTTAATGACGTCATAATGACGTCTTTAAGATGACGAAAAATTGACGCAAATACTTTTTTTTAAAGCTAAAATGATAAAATATTTTATTTGAAAATTGAAATAGGAAAAAACTTCTTACTGCTTGCATTTTCTTGCACTGCAAGGTTGCATCACTGGGGACACTGTCCAACCTAGAGATGCAGATTTTTACACTAGCCGAAGATATTTCTTTTAAAGCTAATGAGATCACCAACCGCAGACCAGTCTCGAACTATTTCGGTCGGATCGGTACGGTATAGGCAATAAAGCGAAGATATTGAATAAACGTATTAGTTTATTGTCCATTGCGCCATCTATCGGTAGAGTTTTTCCTATTTTAATTTTTTAAAATTATTAGTTTTATTTTTCTGTCACATGATATTTCGGTTGGATTTTTGACACGAATTATATAATGTCACAAAATTTTTCTGGCGGGTTTTCTAAACATGACTTCATTAGATTTTTATGAGCTAATATGATGAAAAAATGACGTCGAAAAGACGTCACTTCAACGACCTCAAAAACACGTCATTAAAATGAGATTAAAATAACGTTATAATTTTGGTCGGATGACGTCCTACGACCAAAAATGACTTAAAAATGACGTCAGCTTGCTGCTTGGGATACCAGCATTTTGTATGTAATAAAAAAACATTTTTTTTTAAATAATATAATGAGGTAAAATTACTAAAAATGGTGTTCCTCTTAATCTTTAAATACAGATAATTTTTCATGTTACCATATTTTAATAATTAAAAAAAAGATTTTTTTATGACATACAATACGATGGTATGTCTGGATTTAAAACACGATTTTATAAAAATTGTCGAATATATCAATTTAAATGAGAAATCTTGACTTTACTAAACAGAAACAGCCGTTTACCTATGAAAAGAAGCATTAGGCGAGTTTTGTTGCAGTCTTTTGGATTGAGAAATAAACTACTAGCAACAAAAGGGTTTCGAGGAAAAAATAAGAAGTCAATTGTAAAACAGCTTCAACACAACCTTAAAGCAAAAAATTAAAGTTTGCAGCAACCACGGGCGGCCCCAAAACAAAAAGATAAATGCTCTTATATAAATTAATTAAAATTATGAATATTTTGGGTGTTGTGAATATTCTTTGAGATAAAGGAAGAACTTTAAAATAATAATTGATTTTTAAACAGCTGTTTCTTTCGCCACTCCAAACCAACATTCCATCAGCTCTAGGGTCAAAATAGTCGGTAGAACTGGTGTAGAAAACGAAATTTTCTTACCATTTCGATGCGGGAATGGCAGCAATAAAACGCACCTATTAGTATAAGATTACTTTGTTGCCCAAATGTCATAGGTACTGTCGCAACAGTTCCAAAGTTATAATTAAAATAAGTTTTTTATTCTATTTTTTAAGGTAAATATTTCCCTAGCAAAAAATTATGAAGATTTTGGGTGTTGTGAATATTCCTTGAGATAAAGGAAGAACTTTAAAATAATAATTGATTTTTAAAAAGCTGTTTCTTTCTCCACTCCAAACCAACATTCCACCAGCTCTAGGGTCAAAATAGTCGGTAGAACTGGTGTAGAAAACGCAATTTTCTTACCATTTCGATGCGGGAATGGCAGCAATAAAACGCACCAATTAGTATAAGATTACTTTGTTGCCCAAATATCATAGGTACTGTCGCAACAGTTCCAAAGTTATAGTTAAAATACGTTTTTTATTCTATTTTTTAAGGCAAATATTTTCCTAGCAAAGCGCGATATAGAACCTTTTTATATGAAGAACCAACATTATTTGGGCTTACTCTGTCACCACTATCATTAATCACCTTAAATTTCTAAACACCCTGTATATTCGTAGGAAGTTTTCTTCCTAATTTTTGTTGAAGAATCATCTATTAATGTTTGTTGGAAGAGTTACTTTTGACACCCTGTATACTAACAGAAACCACTGCCCTGGGGTTTTTAGTTTATTGTTACTTTATTCCAAACAGTTTTAATTTACTTATGTATAACGACTAAGTCTTTAAGCGTGCGTTTAGTAAAACCTTTGTAGAACGTAAAAGCTGTTATTATTTATTTAATATTATTTAGTAAATTGTTTTAATTGTGTAGATTTTCCAAGCACTTAAAATATACTGTTTGATATTAACTTTATAATAAAATAAAGTTCCTTCTAAATACAACTGTGCCTTTTTTCTCATTGCCCCCTTAAAACAGAGGGTACACTTAAGCTTTAAAAGTTTTGGGTATAGAATTATGGTTATAGCTTGAGCCAGATATAATTCATTCTGAAAGCAACGCCGCAAAGTGGACAAAAATAATAATGTAAATAAACCCTTTTATAAACAATGATTCATTGCAGCAAAAAATATTAAATCTGACGAGTTTTTGGTTCCTCATGCCACGCGTTAGGTTTTATGGCAGAACAGAGGCAAAATAAGAGGATTCTTATTTTTTTAAATACGTGATGCTAAGTGCTTTCGAGAAGGTTTGTTTACTTTGCGGCATTGTTGTTGCGGTGTTGGACGGACGAAGTTCATAGATAACCTACATTTAGATCCGCAGTGGCAAGAAGCATTTTTCGGATTTTTACGACTTCGCGCAGTGGGTGGACAAACATGCGCACTTAAAAGCCGTGGCAAAATACAAACACCGGCACCCCGTACCCCTCGTCCGCGGTCTGACCGTAACGCTCATTAGCTACCGTACTTCGAACGGAAAACCAGGACGCCGTCAACAAATTCTTTTCTATAATGCGAATAGTTTGTTTGAAGTCGGGTGCGTTTACCCTCAACTGGCTTGCGCACAAATAGGTTTTATCGCCAAGAAATGTAACTTGTGTTCTGCGCAGGTTATAACATTGGCAATCCATCGAGATCAGTGACGAAGCTACGTTTACTACCTTGGGAATGCGTAACCGACGCGACGTAATACGCACTGTTGGGCAAGACAAAATCCCAGAAAATTTTCAGCGATTAAATACCCAGGGAGGTCTTCTCTTCATGTCTGGTGTGCTGTGCTTAACAATAGAATTGTCGAGCCAATCAGGTACGTAGCTACCGCCGTATCAGCCGTATTAATGATACGGGGCCCCTGGACTACAAGGGCCCCCAAACGTTTATTAAAAAATAGGTGCTGAAACACTATCGGATAAATTGGAAAAGTGGGTCCTTTTTTTGGTCTTGAAAATGGTTTGATAGGAACAAAAAAGCAATGCTAAAATAAGAAAAACAATGTCCTTTGGAAAGTGTGAACCGTTTTTTTATCTTCATGGCACGCTACGCCACTGGGGCCAATATTCTATGGCGGATCCTTAACTGGAGAAAAATATCTCAATTTTTTGAGAACGATATTGAGGACATTTTAGAAAAATTGCCGCTCGAAACGTATCGCAAGATAATTTATTACCAATCTAAAAGAATTTTATAGTCGGACTCGTTTCGTTCTCGAGGTATTCATCATCAGAGTTAATAACCAAAACTAAGCTGAATTTACTATTTCCCCTCCCCTTCTTTTGAAACTGAATTCTTGATTGAATTGGGGTTTTAGAGGTGAAAATCAAATATTTGGTACCCACTTAGCAGAAAACTAAAGAATTGAGTGCAAAAAGAAGGGGGAAATGGTGAATTTTGGTTAGTTTTGGTTATCAAGTCTGATGATGAATATCTCGAGAACGAAACGTGTTCGACTAAAAATTCTTTCAGATTCCTAACCACCGCCTTTAAAAAACCCGTATACCAAATTTTATTAACATCGGCGGTGCGTCCGGTATGTAAATAATTACCCACATTTATAATATAGAGTTATAATTTGAAGCCATTTTTCTGATTTTCTAATCAAAAACTCATTATAAAACTACTCCAAAAAGTAACAACCGTATTTTTAAAATTCTTGACTTTGACAAAAAGCACCTGTGACCTATAGCAGCTAGGTTTTTTTCAGGTGAAACTATCCTTATAGTATCAAGCAGTCTTCAAACAATTGCATCAGAACCGCAGAAAGTAAATCCAGCAACCCCTATATCACCGAATTCTTTATGGAATTCTCTATTCATTGACATAAAAACATACAAGGTGTTCCGTTTAAGAAATACATACGTCACTTGTGCTGTAACCACTGATCTCGATGGATTGCCAATGTTATTTTTTTTTTATTTGTTTAACACTCCACGAAGGCATTATGCCTAAGTACCAGAGTACCGTGGGTGTCGGGTTATTAGATGTTTAACCCCTTTTCCACGCTGTTCCGTCAACGTTATCCAAGCACTGAAACATGCAATTTTTGCATTTCACAACACCTTTTAGACAACGCGGTAGTGCCACCACGGACGTTATTTTTTGTAAATAACTACTACCTGGGGTAGGCAGAATACTACACAGTGGTTTGCCAAGCCATCTGTGAGGTGACGAGCGATTAAATGCCAATGTCCGGTTCCGAGATTCGAACTCGGATCGCTGCGGCGAGAAGCTGGTACGTTACCGCTGCACTACGCTCGCCACACCTGCGCGAAACAAAAGTTACATTTCATGGGCGAAAAAACCAGTTTATGCGCAAGCAAGTTGAGGGTAAACACACCTGGCGCCAAACAGACTATCCGCATTATCGGAAAGAATTTGTCGATGGCGTCCTGGTTTTCTGTTCGAAGTACGGTAGCTAATGAGCGTCACGGTCAGACCGCGGACGGAGGGTACGAGGTGCCGGTGTTTGTATTTTGCCACGGCTCTTAAGTGCGCATGTTCGTCCACCCATCCATTTGTTTACTGCCCGAGGTTGTAAAAATCCGAAAAATGCTTCTTGCCACTGCGGATCTAAATGTAGGTTATCTATGGCTGCAACTCTTTTGTTTTTGTCTCAAATGTTTTTCTGATTATAATATTGAATTTTACGGAAAAAATGCATGCACAAAATGTCTATATTTGTTTTTTAAAAAGTACAGGGAAGTTAAAAATAAGGCCCTGTTTACTTTAAAATAAATAACCCTGTACAGGTCAATAAGAATAAAATAAAAATAAATATTAATTACCAATCGCCTTTTTCAATAAAAGTATAATAAAAAACATTTTTTCTAATACTTACAACACAAGTTTTATGCCAGATTCTTTTTTTTTTAACAAAACGAACCTTCAACGCCAACATATTTTTTATACATTGACCGCCAAAAAGTTCGCAACATATGGGATTTTCTTTTATTAAGGGAAATTCCGAATTTTTGCTCTGGCGATCGTCTCTGCATGTCCGATAACCTAAAAATCCCATTTGACATAATATGTCATGTCAACAGCCTGATGACGGGAAATTAAAAGAAAAAGAAATAAAATCAGGAAATGTGGGGTTAAATCACAAAATATCGGAAAAACTCTAAGTATAAAAAATGTTAAGAATTTAACACGTTGACTGCTACCATAAAAATAAAAAATATAAGAGCATCATGCCACCAAATCTCGGTTATTAATAAAGTATATGGGTGTAATGTACAACATACGTGTCTTAGAGCCCCAGCTTAACATTTAGGTAAGGTACAAATCGTGTCTCTCATGTCAGTCAACGTTTTAATTCTAGCCCCAGATACAAAGTTTGGAGTATGTATCCTGGAAAATGTAAATTCGTCATTTGTCCACATTTTAAATGTATATACCTTTTTTGTTTCTTAACGTAAAAAAATGATCCAAAAACCAAGTTATACAGTATAATCAAGTTTTTTTGTTATGAATATTACAAATACATTTTTATTAACGGAATATATTGACATAACTTACTTTTTAAAATGGGACACCCTGTATATTATGCAACTACTAAAAGGTCTTTTAAAGAGCTTTACAAAAGGCCACATTATATATATCTATCTTTAATAGTTTCGGAAATATGACCATTTAAATCTGAAAAATATATGTAATTTCCACTATACCTACTTACAGGACTAAGCTTAGACTGTAGATATGTATAATGAAAAATATATCTATTATTTTTTAAATTGAAATGGTCATCATTGAAAAAACTATTAAAGATAGATTAATCAACAGTAGTATTTCTGTAAAGCCCTTTAAAATACCTTTTTAATAGTGGTATATACAGAGTGTACCATTTAAAAAATGGCAAATTATATCAATATACTAGGTTAATAAAATTGTTTGGTGTAATATTTATAACAGAAAAAAGCTTTATTATTTACTGTACAAGTTGGATTTTAGATCTCATTTTTTTAAGTTAAAAAACAAAAAGTTATACACATTTAAAATGTGGACAAGTTAGATTGGACGCACTGTACCATTTTATTTACCAAATTAGCTTTACTTACCTAAACTCCATTTGTTTAAGTCAAAATAAGATATATTTTTTTGTTTTTTAGCGACTAAAGCAAATCATTTTAAAAATGGATTTTCACCAGTACATCCAGTGTTGCAATGGTTTATTTATTAAAGTTTTCTTAATATTTTACCACAACAAAAACGTTAAAATATTCAAAATAAAAGTAAAATTTATCGATCCTAATCATGTTCTGCTCATAACTTTAAAAGAGTTTTACATTTTGTGCATAAAATAAAATGTGCATGGAATGATCTACAACCTGCATTTTTCCTTTTTCCAGAGTTTACTACAGGATCCATTTTAATATCTAGCAGGGTGATTTATTTAGAGGTACTTTTTCTAGTAGGTATTTTTGGAGAGAGTCCAAATTTCAAACTGTCATGGTATTTGTGTTCAGTACTGTTTGGCAATTTATGACGAAAAGACTTAGCTCCGGCATAAACTGTATTATAAAAATTATCATTTTCTGAGAAATGTGTTTTGAGCGCTTTGTGTAACTTATGGTCCACGGATAAACGGCGTACTGAGCCGACTATTCGCTATGCCATCGCAAACATTTGAACTCCAATTTTCATTATTGGAAATTGGATCTTAAGAACAAACCATCTCAGAAGCCAAAGACTTCTTTGATAACCGTATAAAAAACAAACTACTTTCTTGCTCAAATGGCAGCAAATCCTTCTCGTCCTTTGCCAAAAACATCAGTAGAAATTTCTGTACCTGAACTTGCACCTATTTTAACCAGGCTCTTTCGAATTTCTTATGACACGGGTATTTTTCCAGACAGCTGGAGAGCTACACGTGTCCAGCCTATTCCCAAGAAAGGATCTAAATCTCTTCCATCCAACTATAGACCCATTTCACTCCTCTCAATGCTTTGTAAAGTAATGGAGAAATCCATTAACTCGCAAATTCTTAGGTATTTAGAAAAACATAAAATTTTACATGACAGGCAATACGGATTTCGTCACAAGAGATCTACAACAGATCTTCTTTCCTTCGTTTCACACAACTGGAACAAGTCTCTTGAGTTTCTAGGTGAGTCCCAGATCGTTACCCTTGATATATCTAAAGCTTTCGACCAAGTCTGGCATGACGCACTTCTTAATAAACTTCCCTCTTATGGTCTTCCAACTAAACTCTGCTCTTGGCTCTCTAGTTATCTTTCTAATCGACGTATATCAGTCATTGTTGATGGCCACTCTTCAAGCTTTCACGAAATTAATGCTGGAGTGTCTCAGGGTTCAGTACTAGCACCAACATTGTTTCTTCTTCACATCAACGACCTTCTTTCTTCCACAACCAATCCCATTCATTGTTATGCTGACGATAGTACCCTTCACTCCACTTTTCAGGTTCCCAAGCCAATCTCTCAACCCGACTTGGGAGGCAAACGCAGGGCGATGCAGATATCTCTTTCACAGGATCTCAATTTGATATTGGATTGGGGCGCCAAAAATCTCGTTCAATTTAATGCATCCAAAACACAATCATGTTCCTTGTCGCGAAAAAAATCATCAAACACTCACCCTTTGCTTATGAATGGCCAGGTTTTGCAGAGCGGGCACACATTTAACCTTGTGGGCGTCACATTTGAAAATAACCTTAACTGGCATAAACACATTGTATCTATAGCCACCGCGGCGTCAAAAAAGCTGGGATTTTTTTCCTAGTCAAAAAGTATTTTCCCTTCCAATTTATACACTTTGTATGTGTCCCAAATTCGACCCTCTCTGGAATATTGTTCTCATGTCTGGGGAATGGCATCCCCTACAACCCTCAGCATTCTTGATGCCATTCGTCTTATTAATGATCCTTTACTTACTCAAAGACTTCCTTCTCTTGTCCATCGTCGAGCTGTGGGAGATCTATCGCTCTTCTATAGATACTTTTACGGCTTCTGCTCCGACGAATTATCCAGTATAGTCCCTCCTCTTGCAGCTCCCAACAGAGAAACTCGTGGTGCCGCACGTATGCATCCCTATACGGTCCAATTGGACAGGCCCCGAACTTCCCATTTCGTTCGTTCTTTTATCCCTAGAGTTTCTAGACTGTGGAACCTACTGCCAGAGGAGGTCTTTCCTTCCACCCCCCAAATCTTAAAGTTTTTAAGTCCCGTGTTAACAAACTTCCTCTTACCCTGCTTAAGAGACCCAAGGTACGTTAGTATTTAGGCTTTGAGCCTTCGTGTATTGTCCAAAGATAAAAAAAAATGTTAGGCGCAGTTAAGGCTAATATTTGAAAGCCATAATCTTTAAAAATAAATGTAAGATATAGTTCTAGTTAGTTCTGTATGATAATAAATATTACCTAATAATATTATGTTTTTTATTTTTTTAAAAGTACCTCCAAATGAATCACCCCTTAATTTTAAAACCACCAGAAGTGAACAAAAGAAACATAAATCAAGGACAAACCCGACGCAGGGTGCCGCCAAATAATGGGATTAGACAAGAATTTGTCAGCCAGTGGGCCACGTTCCGACACGTGTCGAACCACTCGACGACACGTGACTCCGGATGAGATCATGGCAAACGAGGCATTATCAAAATATACTTTGGCATTGTAATGCGGAAGAGCTGGATTTTCCAATTCAACTAACTGGTTGGCAATGTGCGTTGTAATTGTGTTTTATTGATTAGTTTTTACATGTGTACCGGGTGTAAAGATATACAGGGTGATTATCAGGGCCGGCCCGAGGGTGAGCCGGTGAGGATGATCGTACAAGGGCGAAAAAATTGATGAAAATTATCCTCTTTAATGTACAGTTAGTTTTTAAAATTTTAAAGTTGAAAAGTAGTGGATTTTAAAAGTGGGGACTCATTAAAAATTTTAAACCTCAAATTCAAATTCTTTCCTTCGAGGGGCGGCAAAAATTATAGCCGCCTCAGGCAGCACTTTTCCTCGAACCGGCCCTGGTGATTATAAACCTTAACTATAAACTTGAAAAATATTTCAAAAGATGATAATTAATAGTAAAGAAAACCTTAGTAAAGATGGGTCCACATTTAATTCATTCTAAAAGTGATTCCGCAAATTACACAAAAAATGATAAAGTAAATAAACCCTTTTGTAAACAATGATTTATTGCAGCAAAAAATATTTAATCCGACGAGTTTCTAGTTCCACGTCACGTGCCACCGGTTTTATGGCAGCACAGAGGCGAAATAAGAGGATGTTTTCTAAGTACGTGACACGTGTTTTAGCAGTGTTTTTTTCTATTTATCTAAAAAATATGAAATCAGGCTCTGTCAGCGCTATGTGCCTTCGAAAAGGTTTGTTTACTTTATCATTTTTGTGTACTTGGCTTTATTGCTTTCAGAATGAAATAAATGTGGACCCATCTATAACATATTTTTAATTAGGGACATGGTCACTTTAGTTCAAATAAAAAACGAACTTGAATTCTAAGGACAAATAGGTAATGACTAATAATACCTAATTATTAGTCAACAAAAAAAATTGAATGTTTCCTTTACTGTATAAACAAATTTCTCTAAGAAAATCGAATATGACAAAAAAAAATATTAGCTCTAGTTGTTTTAATATAATAATTAATTATTTTCATTATTCCAAATATTAATTACAGGTGCCAATGCTTTCAAAACAAATAATAGTCTGAAATAAAATAAGTTTTAGATGCTAATTAGAAAAAAAAAACAAACCAGGGGTGGAATTTAGGAAGAATTAGCGACAGGCTCATAAGATCAGTGTCTTATGGCTTTTCTCTTGTAAGTGGCCTCTAAACCCTTATAACACAAGTTGGTTTTATGAACGTTTATAAAACGTTTACGTAGATTTTGAGGTAACGTACGATAAACGTTCTCAAACGTTCGTGTTCTTTAAACGTTTTTGCAAGTTTTGTGTCGGCAAATACAACGTTTTAAAAACGTTTTTGTACGTTTACTAAACGTTTTTACAGTACTTACCCAAAACGTTCTAGGAACAGCCCAGCAAACACTATTTGCCGGCAATGTACATTTTTATATTGGCATTGATGGTAAAGCATTGGCAATTGGTGGCAATATTATGCCAACATCTAAAACGTATTAAAAAGTCAACCCTAAATAAACACTTAATTGCCAATAAATTTTACATGCAGGCGAATTGCCGGCAAGCATACAAAAATGGCGGCATACCAATCCTGATTAAATAAAGCATGCCTTTTTGTTGCGAGCAAATAACAAATTATTCGATTTTTGAAGGCAAACCTTCAACCCATATTCATACTTTTCAAACCATATTATTAAAATTGGTATTTAACTAACATTAGAGCAATTTTTTTGATCTGTTTTATTTATAATGGCAGCTAAACAACATTATTTTATGTTTTTTTACCTAATTTAAAGGAAATAGCCTTTTCATAACATTTTATTGTTAAAAATCCTGCAAATAAAAATTAGGTCAAACAAAATGTTTATTATGTATTTTGCAGCGAATAAAAATAAAATGTGGTAAAATTAGCTACGTTAATTTCGACCGAAGGTGACCGCTTTGTTTATTTCTTTTCTACGTGGTTTTCTAGCTTTTAAGTTTCTTTTTTAAAGAAAAGACTTTTTAATAGACATAATTAAATGTATTCATTACCTAATAAGGGTGTGTTGTGTGATTAATTGGTGATGGCTAGTCGAGAAGGCAAGATATTCAAGTAGACTGTTAGGAGCTGTAAACATTTTGTTTAAAACCTTATTAAAAGTTTTAAAGACGTGTTAATAAAAAATATTATATATATTTAATAGTTTTTTGACATACCGATAAATGGCGTAATGGACAATAAACTACTACGTTTCTGCAATATCTTCGCTATTTATCGCCTAAACCGTACCCATTAGACAAAAATTATTCGAGAGCGGTCTGCGGTAGGTAATCTCACTTACCTTTGAAAGAAATATCTTCGGCTAGTGAAAAAATCTGCATCTCCAAGTTGGACAGTGTTCCGAGATATGCTACTTTGCATTGCAAGGAAATTGCATGCAGTAAGGAGTTTTTTCCTATTTTAATTTTCAAATAAAATATCGCATCATTTTAGCTTTTAAAAAAAGTATATGCGACAATTTTCGTCAATAAGACGTCAGCTTGCTGCTTGGGAGTATCTGCATTTGCCCACTTTCGTGTATTTTTGTTATCTTTTTGCCAATAACTTATTAATGATGGATGCCATCATCCTAAATGTATTTTTTATCATAACTTATTAACGACGGATGCCCTCACATTATCTGCAACACGTGGCCTAATAACGGCCATTTGCCCACTTTCGCGTCTTTTTGATACCTTTTTGCCAATGCCTTGCCATTAAAGAGTGTTGGCAATGCCAGTAAATTAAATGTACAACGCCGGCAAAAAATGTTATATGGGGGACTTTTTTTGGTCATTAAAAATTTCAAACCTCAAATTCTAATTCTATCCTTCGAGGGGCGGCAAAAATTGTAGCCGCCTGGGGCAGCACTTTTCCTTGAGCCGGACCTGATGATTTTAAACCTTAACTAGGGTAAAGTACCCAATTGTTGGCACTCACCCAGTGAATGGCATTTTTAATATTTTTTCCAATTTTTTAAGTTCCCTGTAAATTTGTGCACAAATTTTACCTATTATCTAAAAGATGGCGGTATGTTACATTGATATGTCATAAAATTCTTTGAAATAATTCAATATGTCAGCCAAGTTAAATTGAAAAGTGTGTGTCTGCAATATCAAGGTAAGAAATTTATTAATTTCATAAGAAAGACGCTTTTGTAATATGGTTTATTTGGGCCTAAAATTGGGCATTTATGTTTTTTATGACTTTTGCTTTAAAACTGCTACTTTTGGCATATATTTCATGATATCCTAAGCATGTTTTTGATTTAACGGAAATGAGTTACTGGGGTGGCAACTATTGAGTCCAAAAAACTCAGCAATCCAATGATTGGCACATGTGCCAATGACTGGAAATGAGTGTATTTGGACTCGATCTAGTCAATGGCAGTATGTTTTAATAATATGCTTTCTGCTTTTTGTTAAAACTAGATTGGTCTAAAAACATAAAAACACAAAATCAATTCGTTAATTTACCCGCTTATATGTTCTTTACAGACAAAATGCCGAAAGTAAAATCAAAGTCGAAATACATAAAAAGTACAATGAAGAGACTATGCAGAAAGCATTACAATCTGTAATTAATGGAATGCCCAAAAAACAGGCTGCCCAAAAGTTTAATATTCCGAGACAAACATTACAGTTTCGTTTGAGTGATAAATTTAAAAAATTCAACCCGGACCGAATACATACCTCACAAAAGACGAAGAAAACCTGTTGGAGGAATGGATCATGGAAAGTCACAAAAAGGTTTTCCTCGCCGCAAAGATGATGTAATAGCTTCAGTTAAATCCTTTTTAGATGCTAGTCCAAGACCGACGCCTTTCAATAATAACACACCCGGAAAACACTGGTACAAATCATTTCTAACTAGACATCCTTCTTTAGTATTGCGAGTTCCAGAAGCAGTTACGAACGCTAGTGGAAACATATCCAAAACGGATATTAAGAATTGGTTTGAAAACATAGAAACCTACTTACGTTCTAAAAACTATCGTGACATTCTAAGTTATCCTGAGAGGGTCTTCAATGGGGATGAAACTTGCTTCTTGCTGTGCCCTAAAGAAGATAAAGTTTTAGCACCCAAAGGATCAAAGAATGTTTACCAAGTGGATCAGGGAACAGCGAAAGCAAATTTAACCGTGATGTTCACGTTTTCTGCGTCAGGCGCCATGGTCCCCCAATGATAATATACCCCTACAAGAGGCTTCCAGCAATTATAGCCAACTCTGTTCCTAATGACTGGGGAATTGGTGTGAGTGACAACGGCTGGATGAAATCGGAGCTATTTTTGAATATATATCCTGTGTGTTTAACAGATTTTTAGTGGAAAATAATATTCAGAGACCTGTTATTTTATTTGTCGATGGTCATAAAACACACATGACATATCAATTAAGCAAACTGTGTACCGACTTAGATATTATACTTATAGCATTGTATCCTAATGCCACCAGGATTCTCCAACCAGCCGATGTAGCTTGCTTTAAGCCTTTAAAGAACAGCTGGAAGAAGGCGGTTTTGGAGTGGAGAAGAAGAAATCCTTTCGTTTTACTAACTAAGCAGCATTTTGCTCCAATTTTGCAGGATGCAATCAAAAATTTAAGCCCTTCTACTATTAAAAATGGCTTTAAGGCCTGCGGTATTTTTCCTTGGAATTGTGAATCTATAGATTATAGCAAATGTCAAATACTGAAAAGCTTATTACTTTGAATTATGAAAAATTTTGCAGAATAATAGGCCCACAGAAACTTAATGAGCTTCAAAATTCTACAGACAACAAAAGTGACGAAAATTTTGCTTTACTGCTAAAAATTTTAAAATATTTTCTCCTGCTCAAACGTGCATGGCCATCTCAGACAACAAGGACGACTCAGTAATTGCTATTGATGAAATGGATTTGAGTGATATACCGATAATATTTGATGATAATTGTATGTTGCCCTCTACGCCTGCAAAAAATAGTGTGGAAAATTGTGCCAACAATCAACCCAAAATTTCTGATGTCGATTTCTCTCTACCCTCTACATCCAAATATAACAGTAATTATCCTAGACCAGACTTGAGCCTTCCTGGTGAGATTTCTGGTTATGAAAAGAGTACTGAAATCAACCAAAATGAAATATTGAACAGAGATGAAAACGAAGTTTTGAATCTCGTTGATTATAATACTGCAGTCCTGAATCTTCCATACACCATCAGTTCTAATAATCAACGTGAAATAGACAACAAAGATTTTCTGGGATTGAAAGAGAGTGAAAATGAAGACAAACCAGATTTACCTAGAGACAACGCAGTTTTGAAAGATTATTTGTTGTGGCCTAAAACACCGGAAAGAAAAGGGAAACGTCGAACTACAAAAATCCCATTTGTAATAACGTCCAGCGGTTGGAAGAAGATTTATGAAGAAAAAGAAAAAGAAAAACTTGAAAAAGAAAAAATAAAAGTAGAAAAAGAAAAACAAAAACTTGAGAGACAAAACGAAAAGGTGGAAAAAGAAAAACAGAAGAAAAAGGGATTAGCATTAAAACCAAAGCATGTTAGAACTGTAACCTTTGATGAGAATGGAAACACCTCGCAAAACACTAATTTAGATGGTTATTCCCTGAGTCCCCCTAAAAACAATAAAGTGCTAAACAAAGGACTTTGTTTTATATGTACACATAACTTCTCCATTTTAAATTACGGTATTCAATGTCAAAAATGTGCTCGAGCTTATCATTATAAATGTTTGCTGAAGAAAGAAACGTACAAGGAAAATTATACATGTAAAGTTTGTACAACATTAGGTTGAATATGTCATTTATAACGATAGTTAATTAGTTTCCTATAATTTTTCTTTTTTTATTACTGTAGGCTTTAGTTAATTTAGGTTTTTAATTATTAGGTATATCTTGTTTGTGGCATTTTTAATAAATGAATATTTGTAAAAACTGTTATTCTTTGTCTCCAAATCTTTCCACGTTCTGCCAATGATTGGACCAGAATAAGTGCCATTATTTGGATTTAACTGCCAATGTCTGGTCCTAGACGTATGCTAATCATTAGGGCGAGGTGCCAATGACTAGAGAATTTGCAACTTTTGAAAAAACATTTTTTTTTCAATTTCTGGATTAGATAAAAGTAATATTTTGTGGTAAACGAGGGTCTATTTTCTGGTGAAGGGATTAATGCCATGTGTCCAACAATTAATTAGGCTAAATGCCGAATTTAAGAGTTTATATTAAGTTTTGTCTTAAAGGTGCCAATCACTGGGTATTCTACCCTATAAACTTAAAAATATTTCAAAAGACGATAATTAATAGTAAAAGAAAACCTTAGTAAAGATGGGTCCACATTTAATTCATTCTAAAAGTGATACCGCAAATTACACAAAAGATGATAAAGTAAATAAACCCTTTTGTGAACAATGATGTAGCAAAAATATTTAATCCGACGAGTTTTTAGTTCCACGCCACGTGCCACCGGTTTTATGGCAGCACAGAGGCGAAATAAGAGGATGTTTTTTAAGTACGTGACACGTGTTTTAGCAGTGTTTTTTTCTATTTATCTAAAAAAATATGAAATCAGGCTCTGTCAGCGCTATGTGCCTTCGAAAAGGTTTGTTTACTTTATCATTTTTTGTGTACTTGGCGTTATTGCTTTCAGAATAAAATAAATGTGGACCCATCTATAACATATTTTTAATTAGGGACATGGTCACTTTATTTCAAATAAAAAACGAACTTGAATTCTTAGGACAAATAATGACTAATAATACCTAATTATTAGTCAACAAAAAAATGAATGTTCCCTTTACTGTATAAATAAATTTTTCTTAAGAAAAACAAATATGACAAAAAAATTATTAACTCTAGTTGTTCTGATATAATAATTAATTATTTTCATTATTCCAAATATTAATTACATGTGCCAATGCTTTCAAAACAAATAATAGTATGAAATAAAATAAGTTTTAGATGCTAATTAGAAAAAAAACAAACCAGGGGGTGGAATTTAGGAAAAATTAGCGACAGGCTCATAAGATCACTGTCTTATGACTTTTCTCTTGTAAGTGGTCTCTAAACCCTTATAACACAAGTTGGTTTTATGAACGTTTATAAAACGTTTACGTAGATTTTGGGTAACGTACGATAAACGTTCTGAAACGTTCGTGTTCTTTAAACGTTTTTGCAAGTTTTGTGTCGGCAAAAACAACGTTTTAAAAACGTTTTTGTACGTTTACTTAACGTTTTTATAGTACCTAAAACCTTCTAGGAACAGGCTTTTGAAGTTTTTTGGGTCGTTTAAAAAACATCGTCATAGTATTGCTAAATTTGTTAATTGTTTTGGGGTGCTGATTACGAATCTATAAGATTTTTTGGACCCCATTTTTTTATTTAATGTACCCGGTTTTTCCATAAAATTGCAAAGCTTCACTTTCTCTTTGGCCCCCTCAAGGCTACTGCAATTGAAAGTGAGGCTTAACAATTTTATGGAAAAATAAGTAAAATAAATAGAAAAATGGGGATTTAAGAAGTGGAAATCAAATACTGAGTACCAATTTAGCTTAAATCAAGAATTGTTTGCAAAAAGAAGAGAAAAAATAGTGAATTTAGGTTAGTTCTGGTTATCAAGTCTGATGATGAATATATTGAGAAAACAATTATATTTAAAAGAGACACATTTAACTTATTAGTATATTATACAGTTATGGTTAAAAAAATAAGAGTATATTTAATATTTACACTTAAGAGTACAGACATAACAAGCACTCCACCAGCATTAGCACAATTATCAGTTTAAAAGGGTTTGATAATATTACTGAAATAAGAGGAAAAACAGCACATCACAAAATACTGAAGGAAATCAGCACATTAAGGAATACTAATCGTAGAAAATACATTAAAATGCATATTTGCAAGTTGTAAAATTGCCACACCAAAACACCAAAAATTATAAAATGTCATTTATTTATGTCATTCACTAATCACAGAATATATGAGGGTGCGTTCCTAGTGAAGATTTGAGGGTGCGTTCCTAGTCAAAAAGATTCCCTGAGTACGTTGCTCCTCGATTTTTTCCCAAAGAACAAACTTTAGAGTTAAAGCTTAGTTCATAAGCTTGCGAAATGCGATTTGCGAATTGCGAATCCTGTTGTGATTGATCAATTTATAACTAAACATACAAAAGTCTAAACTTAAATTTATAATAAAATGAAATTAATAAAAAAGTCTCAAATAATTGTTTTCACTCATTTAAAATTCTTTGATTGTACTTTTAAGGATAAGTATAACCTTTTTATCGCATAAAGCTTAGTTCATAAGCTTTATGCGATTAAACGTGTTCTGATTAGTGAATTTGTAACGATATATATTTTGTATTAGTTCTTTTTATTATGTAGTTAATAAAAATAAAAAAAATCAGAAATTTGAATATCTTTTGGGATTTAAAAATTTGACGTTGAGAAATATTCTTTTCTAAGACCCTCGTAGATAAAATATTATTTTATTATTTGCGCAAAGTGTCTTTTTGCACTTAAAGCTTATCCAAACTCTACTTTGTGTTGTTCGTTTAACTTCTTTTCCGTGCAGAAAAGTATCACTTTGCGCACTTGTTAATAATTATTTTCATAAATTTTCGCATTTTTTTCGTTTAGTAAGTATATGTGTGTAGGTTAAGAATCACCTTACATACATTTACTTACACACCTTTAACTATTTCTGTGGTTTAACACTCTTAGGAATAAAATGAATAAAAATGTCAGTTTATACATTGTGTCTGCATAAGTTGGCGTCATATGGGAAACTTGTTTATTATTGATTTTACGCACAAAGTTATTCTTTATAAAAAGTTCTGCGTGGTCCAAAACCTAAAAGCAACCATCAGATATCAAATTGTTTAGTAATTGTATCAGTAATCTACGAGGTTTGGTCAAAAATGTAATTTTTGCCCAAGATTAAAGTACCTGTATTTCTGCTAATTCAAAAATTATTAAAGAAAGGATGTTTAAAATTAAAAAATACTTCCAAATATGCAATTTTGTTTACTTACAAAAAAACAATATTTTGATTTATTTTTCTGCGATAATGGTTGAAAATTTAGGTTTGTTCATAAGTACACTACATTTCATGATTATAAACGGCATAAAATAGTTTCAAATATATATATTTTTAAGTTATTGTTATTAAAACAAGAAGAATGTACAATGCACTAATGAAAAAACTTAAATTTTCTTGGTTTTCGCAGAAAAAAAATCCAAAAAAATTTTTTTTTGAATTGAACAAAATTTTTTCGTAAAATAAATAATAAAAAAGTTTCCCATATAACGCCAACTTACGTAGACACACTGTAGATACAGATATAATAATTCTGTACTTTCGGATTAGGTAATTAGATATACCTACTGCATACAATTTTAATAATAAACGTTTTTTAAAGAATTCCCAATAATTGCTCCATTCCATTTCATTATTTCCAAACTTAAAATTTATCAGGGTTTAAAATATAGAGGTCCTTAGGGATACGTGTGAGCGCATGCCACAGTTCTTTCCCCAATAGTGAGTGAAGGGTATCCAATTCCCTTAGGAGGTTTAACTTGGGAACTTAGTGTTTATTTATTATTTCAATGACAACTATGAAATTATGCTTGCTTACGGATGGGATTCCTTCTGTTGCCTATCGTGAAGCTGGATCTATTGCTTTTTTAGGTATTTCCAACATTTTTCTCCAGCTTATTGGCCAGTATAATTCCTTCTGTTGTAACTTTCACCAAAGAGACTCGTAGTGCTGTATATACACTAGTGGAACAAATTAAAGGATACAAAAAAAACTTTATATTTTCTGACGTTTTTCAAGTGGCTGTATTTCGCTTAAGAATGATCGTTCTGAAATTTAAAAAGAGCATTTAAAAGCTTAAAGTTTTTAGTTTTAGGATTCTATGGTAATTTTTTTTCAAGCAACGTATACTGCCCAATTCTAATGAATAACAAAAAGATTTTGTTTGTTTTGACATTTTTTCGGTCCTTTTTTTGACCCAAAAATTTTTTTCAATTACTTAATTATTCAGCTTTAATTTTCTTTTTTTAAAAGTTCGATACGACCACTTTTCGCTTGGATATTTATCTATAGAACCTTTTTGTCTTTAACCATCAGTATCTCAGCAACCGCTGACTGCCCCAGAAAATTAAGGAGAGTGTTCTTGAATACATACTTTACAAAAATCGGCTAAGGTTTAAAAAAAAAAAAAAATTACGCTAATTTAAAAAATCAAGAAAAACTAAATTGTAAAAAATTTCGTTTCTTTTGTTTTAGTATTTTTTCCTATAAATTTAAATACTTTTATCAAAAAAAAATGCATAAAAACTTTAAAATTTTTTGTTTCATTGGGTTTAAGATTCTGATCATTTAAAATCAAAATTATGACCTTTATATGTTTTTTCAAAATTTAATCAAACACAACAAAAAAACAGCTTAATAAATTGAATCAAAACTTTGTAAGGTTTTTGTGAGCATTTTGAACTGTAAAACGCACACCTAACAATAATGGTTTTCTCGATATTTCCAATTTAGCGCCTGAATATTAAAAACCATAGCCGATTTTTGTAGAGTATTTATTTAAGATGATAACACCCTCCTTAATTTTCTTGGGCAGTCAGCGGTTCCTGAGATATTGATGGTTAAAGACAAAAAGGTCCTTTTTTAATTGTTCAAAGTTCAATATCTCACCGAGAAGTAGTTGTATCGAACTTTAAAAAAGAAAAAAAATAAAAGCTGAATGATTAAGTTATTCGATTCATGTAGTGGTTGGGTTGAATTTTTTTCCAAGTTTTTGGACCAAAAAAGAACCGAAAACACACATAAAAAAATCTTTTCGGTGTTCACTAGAACTGCGCAAAACAAGTAGATTGAAAATAATTAATAGTTTAAAAAACTAAAAAAACACGCTTTTATATGCAACCGAACTAAAAATTCGAAAATAATTTTTCATTAAAAAATATTGTCATTTCATAGTAAAAAGCGTGGGGTGCATTTTACTATTTTTTCATAACTTTTCCATCATAGATATTGGCAAATATAATAATTATAACATTTAATATATTAAGCACCCCACGCTTTTTACTATGAAATGACAATATTTTTTTAATGAAAAATTATTTTCGAATTTTTAGTTCGGTTGCATATAAAAGCGTGTTTTTTAGTTTTTTTAAACTATTAATTATTTTTCATTTTTTAGTTCGTTATATCAATTAACTTTGCTACTCTTGACAAAATGGCGAAAACATTTTTTAGTGAACAAGAGTAGCAAAGTTTGAAATGTTGCCAACAGATGGCAACCCACTAAAAAATTTCTTCGCAATTGAGTAGCAAAGTTTGGAATGTTGCCAACAGATGGCAAAGAGTAGCAAAGTTTGAAATGTTGCCAACAGATGGCAACCCACTAAAAAATTTCTTCGCAATTGAGTAGCAAAGTTTGGAATGTTGCCAACAGATGGCAACCCAGGTGTTGTTTTTATAATATAATGGAATTTTTTTTTCCTGGCGATCAAAAACAAGATAACGGGATACTGTTTGCAGATTATTGCATTGTCATGGGTCATTAATAAGTGTGCAAAGTTTCAAAGAAATCGAATAGCTGGAAGTTGGTTAAAATTAGGCTCAAAGATTCCGTTACATAGATAGCCAGATGGATAGATAGATAGTTACAACCCAAGTTAATAAAAGCGTGTTAAAAAGTTTTCTTTCGTGCATAGCCACCTTCCCAAATTGGCGCACAACACCGCATTAAAATTTAAAATATGACAGATTTGTCAAAGTCAAGCGTACTTTTCATCTTATGCAAACTCATAAATAGTAAAGTTTGATACCCAATTTTGATTTTATTACTAAAGTTAAAACTCATTTAAAAGAATCCAAAGATCTTTGCGGTGTAAACTAGGCTATCAGTCAGTGGGTAGCTTTGCGGTGTAAACTAGGCTATCAGTCAGTAGGTAGCTAACCCACAATACACCAAAGTTAGAGGTTAGAAAAGTTCATTACCGTTTTATGAAAAATATTAAATTTGTTGAAAATGATGTTTCCCACTGTAAACAACGTATTGAAAATGCTTTGGTTTATTACCTAGTGATAGTTTTCTTTGTCTAAATATGAGGCATCAAGTAAGTGTTTTTATCATTTTTTACAAATTACAGAAGCTTGGTAATTTATGTATAAGTCATGTTGGGCAATATTATTTTGATGACCGCCTGTTTTAAAAACAAGTGAAGGTTATTCGTTCGTTAAAAAAACAGATGAAGGTTATACGCTCCCGGAACGAATACGTTCAGCGAACGAATGAGTTCAATTTAGCAGAATTGAGCCCCTGTCCCCAACCCGTCGGCAAATGTTGTCAAGTTCGATTATTCAATTGTCTAATCTGGCGCATCCGTCAGAACGTACGATTTTTCACTTTTCCGGTTTTCCTGGAAAATGCTGGAACTTAACGGGATACTGTTTTTAAATTATTGCATTGTCATCGGTCCTTAATACGTGTGCAAAGTTTCAAAGAAATCGAATAGCTGGAAGTTGGTTAAAATTAGGCTCAAAGATTCCGTTACATAGCCAGCCAGATTGATAGATTGATAGTTACAACCCAAGTTAATAAAAGCGTGTTAATAAAAAGTCACTGTAGGATCTTAAAACTAGAAACTTTAAGCTTTTAAATGCGTTTTTTTTTATTTCAGTACGGCCATTTTTAAGCAAAATACAGCCACTTTAAAAATGTCAAAAAAATTTGTGTTGGTATTCTTTAATTTTTTTACTAGTGTATATGCATCCTATAGGGATTAATTGGACAGGACCTGAACTTTCTACTTTGTTTATTCTTTGTTTAACTATTTAAGTCACTGTCTTAAACTTATTCTTACCTCACTGTAGGATCTTAAAACCCGAAAGTTCATGCTTTTAAATGCTTTTTTTTAATTTCAGTACGACCATTTTTAAGCAAAATACAGCCATTTTTAAAAAGGTCAAAAAATTTTGAGTTTTTTGTAGGTATCCTTTAATTATTTTTACTAGTGTATATGTATCCCTATAGGGTTCACCTGAACAAGACCTGAACTTTCCACTTTGTTTAAGTATTTAAGTCCTGTCTTACCATGGTTAAGACATCCACGGTACGTTAGTATTTAGACTTTCAGTGAAAGAGTTTTTATGATCTGTTTACTATTTTAGAAGATTAGCCCTTACAAAGCTATAGGTTATCCAAGAAATCAACCTGTGGCCACTTTGTTGGGCGTTAATATCTGAACTGTTCGTTTAAATATAATAAAATATATCCTATAACACTCCTAAATAGTGTAACTTTCTGATTGTGAAAGAATTTTTATGATCGGTTCAGTATTTTCGAAGATTAGCGGCTACAAACAAACAACTTTACCTCTTTATAATATTAGTATAGATAACTAGATTTGCCCGCGGCTTCTGCGCGTTAAATTCGGAGTAAAACAATTCCCCTTTCCTATACCGTGAACATTTTGGATATTATTGTATACATATAAACCTTCCTCTTGAATTACTCTCACTATTAAAAAAAACGTATCAAAATCCATTGAATAAGAACAAGAACCTTAATTATAAAATTTTGATACTCCCTGTCTAATATTTCTTTTAAAACTAATAATTATTTTGCAAATCTTTATATTTAAGCAATTTTGTAAATCTCTTGATGGTATAATTACATAGTTAGAATGCATTTTAGTTTTAAGGGTTTTTTATATAACATCTTTTTACCCACCCTGTGTGGCAATTCCATATTTTTTTATAAACCATAGTACCTGTGCACTTTTAATATAAACACTTTTTTCAATTGCAAGAGTTACGTCAATATCGAATTTTATATGGAAACAATTTTTTAAAAACTTTGTATTTTTTAAAAATATAATTATACATGTATTCCTTCCTCCTAAATCACTTTATCTCCTAAAAAAACTGCATCAAAATCCGTTGAGATCAGTAACGTCAGTATTGAATTTTAAATGTAAACTTTTTCTTTAAATACTCAGTATATGATTTTTTAAATCTTGTTATACATATAAACCTTCCTTTTGAATCACTCTATCTATTAAAAAAGCGCATCAAAATTCGTTGAGTATAATCGAATTTTAATTGTAAACTTTTTTTAACACTCTATATATGTTATTTTTTTAAATATTATTGTACATATAAAACTTTCTCTTAAATCAGTCTATAAATTAAAAAAAAAACGCAAAAAAATCCGATAAGTAATATCGAATTTTAAATATAAACTATGTTTTTAAACACTCTGTATATGTTGATATTTTGACATTATTTTACATGTAAACCTTCCTTTTGAATCAGTATATCTATTAAAAAAGCCGAATTAAAATCCGTTTATCACTGTATCTATTAAAAAAAAACCGCATCAAAATCCGTTAAAAATAGTAACGTCAATATCAAATTTTAGTTATAGTTTATCCAAGATAGAGGACCCGTACCCACTTCGTTAGGCGTTAATATCTAAACTTTTTGTTTAATAATAGCAAATACCAAACTATAATTGTCTTTGATAATAGTAAAATATAGCCTATAACACTCCTGAATAGTGTAGCTTTGTGATGTGAAATAATTTTTAATGGGTTCAGAACTTCCGAAGATTAGCGGCTACAAACAAACCCACAAACTCACAAACAAAGTTACAAATTTTACCTCTTTATAAATTATATATAGAATAAATCTTAAATAATAAAAGCCGAAAATATTACTGTTTAAGCGTCAAAAACTAAAAAACAGTTAAAGATAGTCAAATAGTACCCTTATAAAAAAAAACACTCAGCATTGACCATAGAATTCAAAAATGTAATAATACGTAGGTTGTTGAATTACTTCCATTAAAAAAACGCAACATGTATGGCGTTACCCTTGTTACACACTAAGCCGGATTCGTCAGACAGAGTGATAAAATAATATACGGAGCCTTTGAGTTTGCCGACTTTCCGCGTTCTCAACGTGTGAAAGGTCTCATAAGACTCCATATACTCCGACAGCGTCGGGCCGTCGGTCGCCGGGTCTCCCGGCATCCGTTAATGTGAAAAGGTAGTAAATCTTTGGTTTTTCATGCAGTTGTTCTTTATTACGATTTTCAAATTTTTCAAGCTAAAAGACATCGATTGGCTATTTTATCTTTCTTAAAAATACCGGAAAGGTTAGAAAATATGCCCTTTTTTCTCCTAAATGAAATACCCTGTTCCTAGTCATTTTGTTCTCTGGTCTTTTATTAAAAAGGGATTTATATTTTATGCCACCCTTTGCTTAGCTGGGAAACATCAAAGGTATTTTTATTTATAAGTAGTGGATATTTTTAAAGTTAAGCATCAAAAGTATTTACTGTAAATTGTTAATGCAAAATAAAACAATGTGTTTCAAAAAATAATATTTAGTAAAACTGTTTTAAACGTCTTTTTTTTAGGGAGAATGGTGATATTTTAAGATTGCACATTAGTGCATTGTACAGGGTTTTTATTTGTATTTTGCCACCCAATTTCAAAGTAAAAAAATTAAAAAAAAACTTTTCTTAGAAAACTGTCATAGATTTTCCTTTATCATCTTTTGGACATAACATAAGAAAACATGAACATTAAAAACTCAAGAAAAATGACGAGGTAAACTTTTTAAATAAAATGTCCTGTATATTATATAACCATTACAAAATCTTTTGAAAAATACCGCATTTAATATGTCCATCTTTAATAGTTTTCGAAATATGACCACTAAAATCTGAAAAGTAGTAGGTATGTAGGTATAATTTCTATTATACCTAACTATGGTTCTAAGCTGAGACTGAAAATTGTAGATATAATGGAAAATATGTCTGCTGTTATTTAGATTTAAATGGTCATATATACGAAACTATTAAAGACAGTTTTTGTAAAGCTCTTTAAAAAGCTTTTTAATGGTAACAGAATATACAGGGTGTATGGTTTAAAAAAGTTTAAATCTTAATTTTCTAGAGGGTAAATGTTCATTTGTTTCTTTTGTTATACTTATAAAATATTAGATGAAAATCTATAAAACGTTTATTCAAAAAGTTTGTTTTTGTCCCTTTTTCTTGTCGTTAAATTTAGCTAGCAAAAAATAAATGTAAACCCAGTACATTATTTTTGTTTGATAACAGTAAATTTAAATTACAGAGCATAGGTGGGGAGTCGTGGGTAGTTATGTATTTTTTCAATTTCTTAATTAAACCCAAGACTAACACACACTTTATAAATCCACTTAAGAATTATATGCCTACCTTTACCCTCTTTTCACACTAAGCCGGATTCGCCTGACAGATTGTTGAGTTTGCCGACTTTCTCGATTCATAACGTGTAAAATGTCTCATAAGAGTCGGTCCATCGGCGTCGCTCGGCTCCCAGCTCTCGGCTTCCACTAATGTAAAAACACGGTTAGGATACCAAACAAGAAAAAAAAATTATGCATTTTTGTTGAAGTGACCAAACCCGAAAGAGGATACCTACTCATAACTCAACGAAATTCAAATTTGTGATAAGTGCTAAGTGCACACTCTCGTATGCATTAATTTCATTAAAATTGGAGATACGATTAATAAATTTAAAGGAATTAATAAAAAACAGTACTCAGTATTAAAGGAAAAAACGATAACTTTTTCAAATAAACTTCTTTTTTTTTTATCTTTGTGACATCTCACAAATGCTGATGCCTAAATACCAGTGTACTATGAGTGCCGGGTTTTGGATTTGTAACCATTTTTTACCCTGTTTCGTCAACGTTATCCAAGCACTAAAACATGCAGTTTGCATTTCACAACACTTTTAGACAATGCGGTATTGCCACCACCGACTTTATTTTTACTATAACTACTACCTAGGGTTACTACTACCTTACCTATAACACAAAAAAATATTAAAATTTTCTCAAGTGGTCCTTTCTCGTTCTAAGTAGTTTATTTTTATTGCAAAGTCCACAAATTTTATAAATTTCATGTTAACCAGTTGTCAAGATATGATAACACCACATTATAAGTAAATAGTTCAGATGGGCTCAAATATTTCCAAAACCGCTTAAGCTGTATTTACTTATTTCGGTATTTGACGGTTTCTGGGCTACTTGCCTGGAATTATTTAGTGGTATCGTCATTGTTGCCAGTGTTGTCAGTTTTGCGCTACATATATTTTTGGCATTTTAAGTGCAATGCCCTAATTGCTAAAAAGTGCGCACCAATTTTCTTAAGATTCCAAATTTCAATCTTTACCAGTTACAGTGATATAACAACACCGCATTTTCGTTCAAATAAGGCATGCCTAAAAGCCCCCAAATGCTAAATTTTGTAAACAGAGCCTTAGCGGTTTTAAAGATATTTAGGTGGTATACGCGCAACCTACTTTATGCTAAAAGTGAAGTGTATCATATTTCAGCAACTAATAAAGGTAGAATTTTAAAAATTAAGATACTTACCAAATTTGATCCGCCAAAAACAATTATAGTTTCACTAACTAGAATTGTCTTTGGATCCGCCCAATATAATGGACAAAAAAGGGCATTCTATTAAAAAAAAGACAAAAATACGTAGCAGAAAACTTGAATGGCAACAAAGCCGATATCACTATTTAATTCCACATGTTCACAACACCTTAGATCCCTAATTTGGTAAATGTACCTTTAGCCACTAGCGGTTCCAAAGATGTTTGAGAGTTGCGGTCAACGACAAATGGACCAAGTTTGTTTACGTTTGAGCTGTTACATCACAGTAAAAGCGCTAAAATGCGGTTTGCCAAATTTAATTTTTCCACTCTAAACTTACTAACCACAAGTAATTATTGGATAAGCTTATATTAAAGGATTTCGTATTATAACTTATAAATATATTTCTTTTAGTTTTATATATGATAATAAGCTAATTACAGTGGCGGATTAACGTATAAGCACTACAAGCACGTGCTTGGGACCCCGGTTCTCTAGGGGCCTCCATTTTCTGCTGGCGTTTCATTTTATACCTACATTTTATCGAGATTCACCAACATGTCCGAGATCAAAAGGAGCGGGCAGTCCGGGAGTGACCCCTCATACTGTGAGTAAATATGATAATTACGTTTTGATATTACCTGTTTTTAGCTGGCGGGGGAGTAAGCGCGCCACGTGCCTGTTCACCCGCCCGCTACATCTGCGCACCCACGTCGAGACCGTGGACCGCGTCTCCCGCCTCGCCTATATGTATCCCGCGGGCGGGTTGCGGACAAAGTTGTCGGGCTATAGTTGTCTTTACTTTGCAAATGATAGCGTATGTACGCATACCACACGTACCTATACTTTATTTACGAAGTGGCTTTGATTGAAACTATACTTATCGTTACCCCACACAAAGTTGTCAGGTAAGTTCTATAATTATGCTTTCACCATTGATCACTCACTATGAAATTTTCACTGTAAAACGTTCGACCAGCTAGCTGCACAACTGAAAAGAATAAAAAACCCACAAAGAACAAAAATCTGTCAAGACAAGCTTAATTCTTTAGCATTAATGTGTATTGAGACAGACATACTCCGTCAGATAACTGTCGACGATGTAATCTCGGAGTTTGCTCTGAATAAGGCAAGGAAAAAATGTTTTAAGTTTTAAATTATACCTACTACATTTTCTATTTTAATGAACTTTTATTTTATACTTCCTTCCACCTTCCAGCAATAGAGGGGCTACACAGCCTCTGTGCTTAGGGCCTCGGAAACTCTTAATCCGCCACTGGCTAATAATGTTTAAAAATTATTAGTTATTATTATTTTTTAAGGCTTAATTCCTAAAATGTGAGGTTATTTGTCAAGCCCGGCAACGCCGCCCGCGAGTTTTTACTCATATCGTAAACTAAACATGAATGCGCTTCCCGACTCTGGCGAGTGACGCCCTCTCATTTGACAATATGGCCAGTGGCGTAGCTAGAGGTATCGGGGTCCATACTATCTTAGTAAATGAATGTTTCTTTGTTAAAAAAATTGAGAGCAAAAAAAGGTCCTTACTTTCAAACATGGCCCTTTCCAATATATATATAGTTTGTGTGGTCCGGGTCCCCCTTTTTTGACTTTTTCCTTAGTCGAATAAAGTTCAAAACGAAAAAAATCCTTCTTTTTATACACACACCCTTTTTGGGGCTTCTTCTAACTGGGGGCCCGAGACGAACTGTCCCACCTCGCTACGCTATTGAATTTGGCAAGACAGAAGTGATCAAATTTTTTCGTGTTTTTTGATGATTAGAAAGTGAATATTGGTACTCATTTACGCACCTCACTTTTCACAGGTAAATAGAGACATTTTATTCAGGGACATCACTTGATGAGTTTGTAATATCTTTAACAGGTTACAATCATCGAATATTTAAACTTGTTTGGGGTTGCCCAGCGATCCAGAGTGTAGATTTCTACACATATGAATGCGAGCTTTAGAATTAGAAAATAAAGTTTTACCCAAAAGCTTAAACATATGTGGGGAACATTTTAGAGACACAATTAGAAGTGATGGACTTCGCCTCTTAAAGAAAGATGCAACCGAAAAAATTATAAGAATTGCGAGACCTTTTGCTTTTACATTGAACGCTATTTTGTACATTTTATGATAATATACTTTTGTCAAATGTCAGAGTATTATAAACATTTGTGTTGAACACGTGTTTTTATATTGTTTTTAAATAGTGTTTTTTCTCTTAATTCATATTTGCAAGCTTATAGCCCTTTGGTTCTCTACTCAACACTGTTTTATTGTAAAAAATCAGATACACCGTTTTACACTTAGAAGCGTTTGAAATTTGGCATAAATTTGCTATATTTAGAACGGTTCGACCAATTTTTAAAAGCAAACTGGCGTTGAGCAGATAATCAAAGGACCTTTAAAATGAGGTGCCACATGACCCCCTATCCATTAGAAAGAAAAAGTTGATAACGCCCTCTTGGCACTAGGCCTCGTGACCATACAAATTTTGATGTCAAAAAGTAGTTTAAGTGACACCTTTTTATCCAAATTTTATTCGACTTTGATATCTTGTTCCGTTTAAAAATTAAGAGAAAGGGAGCAATTTTAAAATCATCACTGTACATAAACTCTTTTAAAATTTCTTTTCTTAGTTTATGGTAAATCTTACTTAGTACTTTAATCTAGTTGTAATCGAATTTGTGGAAGACTTTATGGATGCCGTGTATACCTAATAACAAATGATATCAATAAAACAATATCCTTAGGTTATGTACAACAAAGTATAAGTTAATATCTAAATTATAATAATATACAAAGAGAAATAATTATTATAATATATAAAAATATTATATTAAAAAAATGGTTTTAATTTTTTACTATCAATAATAAAAAATTATTATTTATAATATTAAAGGCTGGTAATGTTACGCCTCTGGTGCATACTATCGACCAAGGTCAAAAAGTAAGTCCGCCATTTTCATTTCTCGCTCTCTTCACCCCCATTGCCTATTAGGATTGTTGGCTTAATGTTTATCGTAAAATTTGAAATGAATCGCTTGGTCCATTTGTCGTTGGTTGCGGTGGTACTTTTACTAACCCAGTATACCAACATAACGCAATTCTGTATTTCTGTACAATGTAAAAATATCTATTGATTTTTAACTTCTAAAATTTTACTTTAAAATGAGTACGCCGCCAAGAATAGGTATACAATTTATACAATTACCTCTACCACCAATCATAAAAATTAATGACTGCAACCAATACTATATTGCGAGGAAATAAAGCAATTTGTTGTACATTATTTTACTGAATACTGATTGGTTCATAGGTGTATAAACTCCTAATAAAACACACTTTTTATTAATATATATGTATCGTCAGAGTTGCTAAAAGTTCACCATACATATTTGTTTAGTTTTGAAAATGGAAGTTTCTGTAAAGAAGCAAACAATGATTAAGCTTATTAAGCACCTAACAAAGGTTTTGGGAATATGGAACACAGACTGGAACGAAAGTGAATATAAACGACGTGTTCATCTTTGGATCGCTCGCATTTCACAAGCAATTATGCTACTTTTACTAGCCTCAGTTGGTGCAAAGCAATATCAGTTAAAAAGCATTGATGCTGATGTTGTACGAATTAATTATTGTTTGTCTAACTTAACAGTTTGTCTATTGTTATGCATAAAATTATTTATACTTACGTACCATGATAAAAGTATTTTAGCATTATTACAGGAAGTGGAAAATAGCGAAGAGGAAATAATAAAATCTTCGGAAAAAGAAGTATTTGCGCTATACAAGAAGTATCTTTTCTTTTTTAAAAAAGTAGCAGATGCATTTAGATATGGTTTTATTTTGAGTGCACTGGGATTTTATGTAACATTTGTATTTATACGTTTCACTAAAAAGAAGTCGGATAATTTATCGGAAAAGGAGTTACTCCAAGATTCATTTTTGTTCGCATTGTGGTTACCATTCAAAGAAAGTGATTATATGACTTTTGTCATGATTTTGAATGCGATATTGGTATTTATCTTGCAGAGACTTATGTTTACTATTTATGTCCTTATTATTTTCCTTTTGTTATTTGTAGTTTTTCAGCTTAAACTACTGCAAATTTTAATAAAACAGCTTGACAGCAGTACTAACAATGATTATTATAATGGTTTAAAAAACTTTGTGATAAAACATGTTTCTGTAATAAAGTAAGTAAACATACTACCTAATACTAATTACCTTTTAATTTTGCATATTATACAGGGTGTTAAAAATTCAACAGGCACTATTAAGATCCCAGGGGCAATAAGAGAATACAGAGTTGCTTAAAATGGACCAAAAGTTGCGCATTTTTTACTTAACAATATTCCGTTTAAAAATTTAATTATACGGAAAAAATCGAAATATTGCGAAACAACTTTTATTTTTTTCTTAGTTTATGTGAAGAGACATTTTAAAACAAATGACACATTATCATTGCCAGTTTTTCTGTTCTATAAAATAATGTTATTAAATTTAAAATCCAACCTTTCATCTTTAAGCCACCAACCCCAACTTTGTTTTTTTAAGTGGACGGGACAGTTGGTTTTAAATCTAATAAACTTATATTTTAATTTCAAATCCAATGACATATCACACTTACATTTATGCGACGTTTCGAACCAAAAAGCCATTATTTACTATTTCGCCATTACAATGATAACAAATTTATCCCAAACGCTTAAGCAAATTTCTTTTCGTAGGTAAGTATGCGACCATTTAGCAGGCTACAATAAACTTGGTATAGGCGTTTGATTGAATTAGAAAATTACACTCCTCCATTTGTCTGCTCGACAATTATCGCTTAATTACAACGAAAATTTCACACCACTGTTTTTTGACCAATTAAATGTGTAGTTTTGGTTGCATTACCATGACAACACAAGTATTTTTCGGAAATTTTTTTCTTCTGCCTGGAGTACCCTGGAGCGAATTATAGTGAACATTTTTTTACATAATCAATGAATTTGTTTTAACGTCATGTCGGTCATTTACATATATAATTAAAGAAAATCTTATTTTGTACCAGTTGTAGTATTTCAGACATAACATAATTTAAAATAATGTAATGTTTTAAGACCCTAAATGACAATTTTATACAACTACAGTTAGTAAAATAATATCATAAGACTGAAGTACTAGACATAAGTGCTGAGCAAATGAAAGCAAGGTATGGGTCTTAAAAAAATTTAAAATAAACTATTTTTACCACGTGTATTATATAAGGTATATATAATATAAAAAAAACAATGATAAGCTCTAAAATTATATATATTTCCAACTACAATTGGTAAAATGGAAAATATTTATTTTATGGTAAAATTTTAAAGCTCGTGTCAAAGTTACAAATTAATTTAAAAGAATATTATTAACCACAAACTTGGTGTGAAACTTTCTTACCGAATACCACACGTGCTTAAATTATTCCGGAAATTTTTTCTCGGCCACAAATATTTTAAGAAAATTCTCCTCGCCTGCGGCTCGGGATAATTTTAAAATATTTGTGGCATTGAAAAACTTTCGGAAATAAATTTAGCACTAGTGGTATTACAAGTGATAATTGCATAGTTGAAATCGACAATTTCACTGTCATGTTTTAAATTATTGAATTTGACAACCACATTCTAAGAACAGCTTTGTTTATTTAATATGTCAGTTTGACATTTCGTAAATTTTGCCAACATTTTCCTATTAAAAAAGGTCTCGTTTTGGCACCAAATGTGAAGATTTGTTTATTATTATTATTCCTTCATTTAATAGTTTTACTTTCTTCAAGTAATTTTCTTCCTAAATTACACTCGTGCATCAAAATAATCAGATAATTTTGCTTGAAAGTGTATTGCCTAAAAACTACTAGAGGTAATTTTGATATTTTGGCGAAAGGCCCCTTTTCCTTCGTAGTTGGGCTCTTTCGCCAAAATATCAAAATTAACTCTAGTAGTTTTTAGGCAATATGCTTTCAACCAAATTATTGAGTATTTTGATGCACTTGTGTAATTACCTCCGATAATTTATTTTAATACGTATAAGAAAAATGTACCTATGTAAATTACATTAATTCTGGTAGCTTTTAGTTAAACTATGAATAAATAAATAAATAAATATTATATTATATATATAATAAAAATTGAGGCATAATATTACCTTTAAGCAAAAAAATATCTACGATCGTTTGGAATAAAATCGTAACTTTTTAATGCAAAATTGTGAATAAAGGGAGTAAAGTACCACTGAGCGTAGGTAAGAAAAAGTAAAAGAAATGTTTAACAATATTTTAAATTATTCAAAAAGTATCTGTAATATGCTATATAACAAAAAATTACTTTTGACATAAAAATTAAAAATTATTATAAAGTATTTTACACCATTTTAAAAGAAAACAAAAACGTTTTGTAAAAATGTGTTAAAAAACAAAATAGCCGCCATAAGAAAAAACAGAGGTTGATGATAGCATCTAAAAACCGAAACAATGAAATTAAAACCTTAATACAGAAATGCATTGCTTTTAAAAAGTTGCCTTAATAATGTTTTTTTACAGATTCCAAAAATAATTTAAATTAAAAAGTTACAGCACATCTTCAAAAGTGCACATTTTCATTTTTCTTAAATAACTCAAAACCAAATAAGATATAGCCGCAATCAAAATAGTAATAATTAAAATGTTCAATAGCCCACAACTTTTCCCATTTAACCATCTTTCTATCTCTTATAGTGTTTCCCATATTATCCTAATACATTCGCCACCAATTTCGGACACAATGTATATGCCGTTACTAAAAAAATACTCTTTGTTGTATCCTGTATATCTTAAGAGATAATAGGAACGCCTCTTTTCGTTCTTAAAATCTGATAAATTTATATTGCATAATTTGCTTTGACATCCCTACTTATGATGGTATGTTCTTTGGTATCATCGCATTTTAAGAGGTCTTGCCAGAAGCTCCATCACGCTGGAACCCGCTTTGGTAAAAACCTACTTTTTTAACTTATTTTTACTACAAACCGTACCATTAAATGTAGTAAAGTTCATTTTTTTGTAGTACCAATAACTACGCTGCTAACGTAATTAATACTGTTTTAAGCCAGAAAAATAAATACCACTGCGTTAAAAAGTTTGAAATACACTCCAAATTGATGGTAATTTATTACAGCGACGAAAAAAACCTTATTCTAATATGAGTAAAAAAATATTAGAAAAAATTAAGAATAACATAGCTACGAGAAGTCAAAAAACTTGCTGAAAAATGCTCGAAAACTACAAACCGTACTATTAAATAAAGTAGTAAAGTCCATTTTTTGTAGTACCAATATTTACGCAACTAACCTAATTAATATTGTCCTAAACCAGAAAAAAAAACTGCTTTAAAACTTTTGAACACACTTGAAATTGAATGTAGTTTATTGTAGCGACAAACATAAATCTAAATCCCAAGTAAGTCAAAAATAAAATAAAAATAACATAGCTCTGGGAGTCAAAAACTTGTTCAAACACGCTCGAAAACTACAAACCATACGATTAAATGTAGTATAGTTCATTTTTTTGTAGACAGGGGAGTGTGACGTCAGAAATTTTCAAACTGTCAAGTGTCAACCAAAATGTTTCCAAACAAACTTTGGAAACATTATAAATCCCCATAAGCATTTTTTGTTTGAGTTATTTAATTATTATTCTATATTAAAATAAAACGTAAGTATGATAATTACACACATATAAACCAAATCTTTTAAAATTCAGCTTTTAAAGTACCATTTTAGAGTAAATATTTTTGAAATAAATGAACATATATTCATTTTAAGGTTATGTCATAATGTTTTTATTGTTTTATTTGATTTTAATTTTGTTATTTTAGTTAAAACAACAATAATTATGGTAATGTGTTTTGCACCAGACTGCAAGCATTATAGCGAAAAACGGACATGTAATTTCTTTAGATTTCCAAAAGATCCCGTGGAAAGAAAGAAATGGATTTCCCTACTAAGGTATTATTGCTAAATCCTAAATTGTTTATTGCACCTAAGTGATTTATTCTATACGTTTTGATACTTTTAGGAGAAAGGATAAAGAACCTTCCATCCATGCGTTGGTATGTAGTTGTCATTTTGTTGACAAAAATAGAAAGAATGGTCCCACTATTTTTGAGCATAATAAAGCAAAAAGGTTTCCCGAGGATAAATTAGAGAAATTGTCCAAAAAACCAAGGTAGGCATATACTGATATTTTTTTAATTTATTCAACAAGCTTGACTTCTTTCAGGAAACAGTCATTAATTGAAGGTGATGTTGAAGTTCACACTCAGGCTCAAGGGTTGCTTAGTACAAACTTATCTATGCCTGGTACAAGCTCGTCCACTTCTCCGAAGCCTGGTACGTCAAATAAAGAAGCTGTTGACGATTTGACCACTGATATAGTAGAATGCGAGCCTGTGCCAAGTACCAGTAAGGGACCTGATTTCAATTTTTCAGCAACATCGGAGGCTGAAATTTATTTTTTGAAAAAGAGTTAGAAGAGGTGAAAGGGAAACTTAAGAAGTTGACATCAAGTTTTTCATATGAGCATATAAAAAATAGTGATAAGAAAGTCCAGTTGTATACAGGTTTGCCATGTCATGAAATTTTCATGACTTTATTTACATTACTTGGTTCTTATAAACTAAATTATTACCAAGGGTGGGAGGTAGTCAGTGTTCCAAAAATTGATCAGTTGCTACTTACGTTGATGAAACTACATTTAAATTTACTGAATGAGGATCTGGGTATTAGGTTTAATATTTCTCGAAAAACTGTTGCTAACATTTTTTATACTTGGTTGTATGCTCTTCATGAAATAATTTATAAAAACTTTATGAATAAAATTCCATCTCGTTACAAGAATAAATTATGTATGCCAACATGCTTCAACAATTTTACTAATTGTAGAGTTATTTTGGATTGCACCGAAATTTATTGTATCCAAACTAAAAATATGGAAAAGCAAAAAGCAACTTACAGCTCATATAAACATAGAAATACCTTAAAGGTATTAATAGGAGTTGCTCCAAATGGTGTAATAACATATGTTAGTGAGATATACCCCGGTTCTGTTTCAGATAAAAAAATTGTGCGGCATTGTGGTATACTAGATCAACTTGAGGCAGGAGATTTAATAATTGCTGATAAAGGATTCTTAATTCGTGATCTGCTACCTCCAGGTGTAAATTTAAATATTCCACCATTTTTAACAACACCTCAATTTACTCCTCAACAAGTTGTTCAAACAAGGACTATAGCTAAAGCAAGAATTCATGTTGAGAGAGCTATCAGACGTTTAAAATGTTACAAGATTTTAGGTTTATTTCCTGCTCATTTACTGTCTCATGCATCAATAATTTGTCAAGTTTGTGCTGCTTTAACAAATCTTCATTTCCCTTTAATCAAAGAGGTTGAAAATTTGTTTAGTGACTCTGATGATGATTAGTTGGACTTATACAGCGTGTCTACTTAAGTTCGCACCATAGGAAAACTTTTTTATTATCAATTTTTCAAAAAAGTTATTCTTTATAAAAAGGTCTGCATGGTCCGAAACCTATAATGCAATCATCAGATATTAATTTTTGCAGTGGTATACAAGGTATGTCAAAACATGTGAATTTTGCTCAAGAGAAAAGTTTTTATAAGGAAAAGATGTTTAGGATTAAACATCTTTTCTATATAATTTTTTTATATGGAAAACAGGAACTTTCTCTTGAGCAAAATTTATATTTTTGTGATGATTGCATTTTAGATTTTAGACCATGCAGAACTTTTTATAAAGAATAACTTTTTTTTGTAAAATTAATATTGAAAAAGTTTCTCCATATGGTGCAATCAAAGTAGACACGCTGTATAAAAAATAATATTTGGGATACACACTCTTCTTTTCACTCCGTAAGTACCTAATGAACTCTACAAGGCCCAGTTTTACATAAACTGAACTCGCAATTGTAAAATTTGGCCTTATAGAGTTCACTTGGGAGCAAAAAGAGTGCATATCCCGGTACCCACCTATATCAATTATTTTTATACATTATAAATAGTATGTAGTAATAATTTTATAGATAGAAAGTTAGATATATATATTATTATATAGAATGTTTTATTATATTAACAGTGATTGTAAAACTAAACGTAAATAGTAATTATTAAATAATAGTATTGTTCTGATTAGCACATAGAATAGACAAAATTTTTTGTATATACTATACTATTCCATATCGATTTTTTAAATTTTATTTATTTGAAATTGTATTTTTTTTCTAATTTTTATTTATATATTTTCTATATTATTATTTAAACTACATTGTAAAATTTATAATTAGTACAAGTTGCTAAATAAAGAACTTAGTAATATACTTTATTTTTATTAAGACTAGGACAACGAAAATTTTATTACTTATATTTTATGACATAGAGATAGGTTGTTGTTTGTAACTAACAATCTTTCTTAAATATATTTTTTTCATATTTATATTGAAGTTTTAGTTTATAATTCAATACAAATTGGCATTTTGCTAGCTCTGTTGTTTTTTATTATTATTATTATTAAATAATGACACATAGATAAACCCAAATTATAAAAAATTGAAGCGATAAAAAATAAAAGGCATTGTTCATAAATTATTTATTTCCACATAAAAATGGCAAATATTTTACAATATAAAATTCTTTTAATATATTTATTTTGTGATGCCATTCTTCATCCTTAACAATATCATATATTAAACATTCTTCTGGTGTCCAAATTACCAGATAACACAATTTTCTTTTGTAAAGTAAAGATTTCCCTGGATTTGATTATAATAGTTGTGATTCTTATTTAGAATCAGGTCTCCACTTTCATTTTTATACAAAATGTAATTTTTGTCATTTAACGCATCCAACAATGATTTGGATTCCCTATGCTTGTAGGGACATTTAACCTCGACTATGGCATCATCATTCACCAGGCCATCGGGGCTTCCTCCCAGATATCCACACTCATCGAGCCATATGCCTGTTGCTGTGACTTTGACCTGTCTATTTTTTTCCAGGACTCTGACACCATCGCTTTCATGTTCTCGACCCCACTGTATGGCCTTAACACGCATCCAAAGTGTAACTTTCTAAAAAAACATATCTTAAAGTCATTATTAAACATTACATTTCACATATACATATAAATTAAAATAAATAATTAGTTGGCTGTTCTCCAGAATATACGTATTTATTTAATACCATAATGATTTTTAAGGTATATCGTAAAATAGTTGCTACCCTCATCTGAAGCTGACCAACTAGCCTTGGAGTTATTTAATTTCTAATAAGGTACTTAAAATTTATCTTTTATCGGCCAAAAGTCACTATTAAGTTTATAATATAATAATTATAACATACCTGTTAATCTCGAGAACAATGATGGAGGATACCTATTATTCTTCACTGCAGACAGGACATGTGAAAAATTGCTAGCTGTTAGTCTATTTTTTCTTGCCATTAGCCATAACTCATTTTTATATTGACCAGTGGATTTTTTGGCAATGTCTATAATTGTTTGCCAATTTAATTTTGTATGTATTTCAAAATATGCTTTTTTATTGGTCGCTTCCACATATTCTTGAGAAAATATTATATTCTCTATATCAACTACATCCTCTGTGGAAGGATTAGGCTCTGCCCTAAGAAGCCAGGTAAAACCAACAGCATTGTTAAAACTATATAATTTAGTCTTAAATTCATTTAATTGGTCATCGCTTATGGTCTGGCTTGTTGAGGTATGGGGCTTTGTGGGAAAAAGGTCCGAAATGGTGTTGACTTCATCACTTTTTGTTTTCCTCACATTCCAAGTGCAGGAAGTATCTGTTATGGAAATATTGTGGTAGGCAAATATGGCCAATGCAGCCATATGATGACAAATCAGCTGACCTCTTGGGCAGGTACATGTAGCCTGGTCAATGTCCTTCTCAGAATCAAGGTGCAGCTAAAATATTTGTAATAACTTTAATTCGGTCCTGCCAATTAAAATGACTTTATTTATTTGAATTTTTAATTAAGTTTTTCTTCTTACTTAATGTTTCTACTTACCTCTACTTTGTACACTTTATCCTTCATACTTGCATGAATGTTGCCACGTATAATCATTAAATCGCTATCAAAAGCCATGTCTTTCACGTGGTTAGAATCTACAGAATTTTCTCCACGAGAAACCAGTTTAGGTTCTTCCTTAAAAAATTCTACGATGGTAGAAAACCTTAAAAAATGCTTTGAAGCCATTACACAACACAGCAGATCTAAAACAAAAAAAAAACTATAATAAGGCAAATTTAATATACATTTTGTGAATTTAAAAAAACCGAGCCTATATGTATTCTTTTCAAAGTTCAAAAACATAAAATTGGGTATAAAACATTTACAATAATAATAACCAACATTATTTTTAATTAATAAAATTTACTTTATATATTTCAAATGCAGAACAACTTAAATTTTACAAGAACTTAACCAGTTCTTACATATGAAATTTTTCCATACTTTTATATAAGGGGTACCTAAAAATAATAGACAAGTACCAAAGAAGCAGATAGAAGTACCTAACAAAAAAGGTGGATTTGTTTGCTTAAACTGCCAAATTTTGTTTAGTTATGATCTCTGTACTATTAAGATTTAGTGTGGAAGCTAGTAAAATGATCAATTACTGGTTTTATTCAAGAACAAAACTAATTCAAGAAATGAACTTTTACTGAACCTAACATTTTTTAGCCGACTCTTAAAATCAATGCATTCATAAATTTAGGCGGAATCCTACGGAAATATTGATTTAGTGGTATGCAAAACAAACGAATAAACACTTACCAATGAAAAAAACAGCAATAAACTCACAAAAAACACAAAAATACAATAAAATAGTTCAGAACACATACAAAACGCACCGTCAACAAAAGTTGTTTGGAAACCTTTGGCTTGACAGCTCGAACAATATGGCGTCGC
>JACEGR010005744.1:0-69267 GCA_014170235.1 Listronotus bonariensis
TTATGTATATTTTCCAGATATTGATTTTAGAACTCGCTATACACCCCATACCTCTACTAACACTATGTCCTAGATTTAATTATTATAGTGTATTAATTAAGAGCTATACCTCTACGTTCCCCTACATTCGTCTTCAATCGTAAGATTTTTAGCATTTAACAGATTTACAACAGATTAATTAAGAAGGCAAAATACTTGGACGAGAGCACATAGATTATCATAGTGTATATATATGCATTCAGCTCGCAACATATATATACATTATTTTGATATTTTTTTGTCAGTGGTGTCGCAACACTTAGTCAAATGATGAGTCATCATTATTGGTCTATAGTACAGGAATAATGACTACAATTTTCCCCTTCTATGCATTGATTATGAATGACTAGCATTATAAATAGAATTTAGAGACCCTATGTGTGTTCTCGTTGAGAATAAGAAGGCGACGGAGTTTCAGTCGTCAGCCCGCTCTGCAAAAGGTGGCTGCTGAAGCGGTGAACTCGTCTTATGCTGTCATAGAATCACCTCTATGTTCTTTTATAAGCCCACATCATGTCTCAGCTATATAGATGTTATTTTTTTATTTGCTTTTAATGTGCTTTATGTAAATATTCCAGATTTGATTTGGTGTAATTTATGGATCCTTTTAATTGTATTTTTTTTTGGTTTTATTATGTTTTTATATTTTAATCAAAGTTGTAATTATATTTTAGTTGTTATTTTTATGACTTTGTAATGAATTGTGTATACCTAAACTATCTTTTTGTTTTAATTTGTAATAAATAATGTTGTTTCTGTATAAGCAACACATCTTTCTTGAAGTAATTCCTTAAATGTTCTTTTTTAAAATGATTATAAATGCTTTTTTGGAAAAACAATTGAAAATGTAAAAAAACACAAAGTATGTTAAACTGGTGACTAAATGGTCAGGTCGATACGGGGCAAATTATTACATTTCAAAGCCCAATTTTCACAGTTGTAATATTTTTTCAAAAAACATGGTTATTATTGAAATGTCTCGTTTAGAATTAAAAATGAATATACCAATTTCTGTGGGGTTTTCAATTTTAGATATTTCCAAAACAATTCTTTACGATTTTCACTATATTTATATAAAAAATAAATTTGGTTCAAATGCAAAATTATTATACACAGATACGGACTCACTTATTTATCAATTTTTTAATTTAAATATATACGAACACATAAAATCAGATAATAATCGATTTGATACTTCCAATTATAATCAAAATAATATATTTAAAATTCCATTAAAAAATAAAAAAGTTTTAGGAATAATGAAAGATGAAAATAATGGTAATATTATGAGCGAATTTATTGGGCTCCGCTCAAAAATGTATGCAATTAAAGTTATAAAATCTGATTCAGATTTACAAAAAGATGTAGAAAAATTAAAAAGCCAAGGTGTTGATCAAAATGATATTTTTGCTTTTATTAATAATTATTGCGTCACAAAAAAGCCAAAGGAATTACAAAAGCAGCAATTAAAAAGTATTACCTTTGAAGACTATTATCAATGACTTTTTAATTAAAAAATACCAATGTTAATCAATTTCTTATTAAATCAAAAAATCATAAAATTTTTACAGTAAATCAACAGAAAGTCGCACTTAATCCTTTTGATGATAAAAGAATTGTTAATTATATTTATACAGATACTTTACCCTGGGGGTATTCTGCTTAAATTACTTGTTTCCTCTTTGGTTTTATTTTAATTGACTACCTTTTTTCTACAAATGTTGTGCAGCAGTCAATAATATATTTGGGTAATATCTTTCCGTTCTCTTTTAATAATTAAACAATTTTCTTAATTTCTTATTATTTTTTATAGGTTGACTGGACCGAAATGGCTACAGACTACAATACTGAAGGATTTGATTTATATTTTTCAAACATGGTTCCATCATCGCCAACTTCTTCACCACCGAACAAACGAAAGCCAACAGCAATGACAACGACGACACCGACAACAACAGATACTTTAGAAGTAACAGCAGGAACTTCAGCGTCGGACAATGTTACAACAGCTGCTCCTGGTATGGACATTTAAATTACCTCAGTAATAAATCAATAATAATTAATTTTATCTACAATTTATGGTAGAACCTAGTATGGTTAATTAACTAACCAAAACTATAACTTAGTATTTTATGTAATACCTATAATAATCTAAACTTAAATTTAATTTTATTTCATCAGAATTTGAAACGTCTTCACCGAAGGAGACAACGAAAGAGCAAGCAGCAGCAGCAGCAGCACCCAGGTTCACCAATTTCGATATCTTCTTCTTCACCCCCGAGATCACCCTTAAGATCACCCCCAAGATCACCCCAACCATCAACGTCTTCATCGACGAATGAGCTACCCATCTATGCAGATTTTCCGAAAAGACCTCTTGAAGAAGAGAGGTACGACCATGCGCAACCTTTAGATTTAAGTTCAACAACAGGGGACGATAATAGACGTTGTTTAAGAATTTTACGACAAAATAAAAACTACTTACAACTTCGCTTCATTTTATCGCTGCCAGAATATCCATATACAAAAACAGAATATACTAGCGCATGGGCGCAAAGCAAACTTACACGCATTTTAGCGCGAAAAGATTTTAAAATAATGTTTCCAGATTTATTTGCAGAATCAAAAGAATTTCATTGTTGCAATAAGGGGTATTTATTACACTCCCCACAATTAGATACAATTTTTATAATATGTACAAAATGTTGGGAGGATGATTTTTACAAAGGCTCAGTAGCATATGATAAATTAAAAAATTACAACGAACAACCTGAACTAATTAAATTTCATAAACATATAACTGGACATTTTCATTGTCACAATTGTTGGAAGGACACTCTTAATTATAAGGGTTGTAAATTTATTAAGGCACATGCCTTAACTGACTTTAAGCAAATATTTTATTGCAATCAGTAATTTTTTCTATCTAATTTTTGATTGTATTTTGCTCTTAAAATTTATTTATGGTATTTTTAATTTATTTAAAAATCAAAAAATTACCAATTAATATTTTTTTTGAGAAAAATCAATCAACTACTTTAATTACTAAACTATTGTTAACAAATTAATAGAACTTCTTAAATTGTAACTATTAATTTAATTATCTATTATAATTGTATTCCCAATAAAATTACTCAAATGTAACTTAATAATATAAGATATTGTTATAGTTATAGTTATAGTTATAATTATTGTTGTTGTCTTGGTTTAAAATGTTAAGTCAATATTAAAATAATACTTCAGAATTTAGATTGAGTTCAGCAAGAGGTTATTGTTTTTTTTCCACATATCTTCCCTTCACGTCCCTTCCCTTGCCAAGCCAAGCCAAATAATTATTTCTATTTTTAAATATTTTCCGCCATTTCTTGCGAATTTACCCGAGCCTAGACGAGCCCAGCCGAGTAATTATTTCTATTTTTTAAATTTTCCACAATCAATACTACCAACTTTTACTTGCTTTCCCTTGCCAAGCCCGATCAAATTAAATTACCATATTTGGTCATGATGTCACTTAATACTATGGTCACGTGGGCAGGCTATTACAACAGCGATTTTCTTGACGAAATGGCGGATAATTTTTAAAATTAAACTCCAAGCTAATTTGGTCAGCTGACGAAGAATGGTTTAGATGCCATCGAGTTCTTTTATTCTTGTAGCGCATGCGCAATAGAAAAAATTGTTACAGAGTCCCGCCAGATACACTACTACCGTCAACTTTCATGTCATTCAAAATAATCTCTTGATCTTTAGCGACGTGTATAATATTTAATTTTCTTTGGTGTTCTTCCCAGACCAGCCATTGGATATCTATTTTTTGACTGTTGGTCTCTCCCCTGTAAAAAAAACATTTTCCTGTCATCTGTTTTCATGGTATCAGGACTGAAATAATCTATTGAAGGAGAAGTTCAACATAATCTTGATTGGCTTTTTAGTAATAAACCATTGGGGAATATAGCCTTTTAACGTTTTCTCCCAAGCCAATATCTTTAATAAGTTGCGCTTACCAGTAATTGTCAAGGGTAAGGTATAGTCCTTTAAGGTCGTCTGCCGGATGTTGTGCTAACGTTTATGTTAACGTTGCTATATACTTAAATTTTTTGCCATACTATCATTAATTATTTCATTGTACTCGAGGGTGTGTTCATCAATAATTTCACATCTCTGACAATACATAATGTGTAAATAATGCAATAGCATCATCACTTTTTAATTTTAACGGTCTTACACCGTATTTACCTCACTGTAATAAATCTAAGTTTGAATTTAACACAGTCAATAGATTTTCTTATGATTCCTCTTCCTATTCCATTCCGGGCGTTGGTTCCAAACCGAAGTTCTCCGGTAAATATAATTTTCGCGGTGAAGAAGCCTTCATTGGGTTAAATTTATACTTAAATCTAAAAATTAGAACAGTGATGCACAAATGACTAAAATTGTAATGAGGCACCCTTTAGAAGTATCAAAATATTTATTACAGCTCATTGTATAGATAATGTAAATCTTCCGAATAATCTACTTAGAAAATATACCCTGGGGTTTGAACCTATTTAACAGTGATCTAAAGACTGTTAAGAAGTGTTTGAAGTTGTGTAAGAAGAACATCCACTTCGTTTTTGATCGTGACGTGATCGGGCACGCTTTCAGCCTTCTGGTTGGTGGTCGTTTTAATGGTATTTTGAATGTCAATGGACTTGTTAACGCTCTATTTTGAATGTCGATGGACTTGTTAACGCTCCTGATCAGCTCGATGTACATGTTGAGTAAATATAAATGTATTTTTATCACTATTAACAAAAACTTCAAAATTCACAAAAATTGTATATTAAATATTCCACAGTACTAAACAAATTGTCTTAGTTTAGTATATAATTATAATATAAATAATAATAATAATAAATTTATTTCCAATTTTAAAATTTACATACAATTCTTATACTATGTCATACAATTTTAACAGGTAGCAAAATAATTTTGTTAACTACACCTAGTTGACTAAACACCTGTATGTGCAGCATAAATATAATATATATGTATTATTAACCTCTGCATTGGATTTTGTTGATAATATTTTGTATGCATAATTTTTTGGCCCACCAGAGGTAAATTCCGTTATATACGAACCAGGATTTAACTCGTCAGGAACGCTGATAATATCTAATTCTGATATCTCATCTTCTGACAGCCATTTAAAACCTCCATACGGCAGACTTTGAGACATCGCCCAACCATATTGATTATTAACGTCAAAGAAATATACATCATCTTTAGCGGCGTCATAGTCGGACAATAAGAGCTTCTAAGCCATATCGGCCGTCCCATTGGGTAATAAGGTTAACGGCAGAATGGTTCCGAATATTCTCCATAGTCTTCCCAAAAACAGCATTATTCATTAACTTAAACAAATTCTTCTCAAAATCATTTTTGGCTCGCTGTCGTAATTTAGTATTTAAGTCTATATACGACTTAAGCCAAAATAATTGTATTCATTTTTTTATATCATTAGATTAGTATCTTTTTAAAACTTGTCAAGAAATCTTTATGTGGCGGTAGGTCGGTAACGTTTAATGTTACTAAAGGAATCGACGTGCGAATATGGAACGACGCCCTTCTGTCAAATAAGCTGAAATTCTTCTTCGTTCTGGAAATATTTCCTGATTTCGCGACTTTAGCTCTTATTTAAACCGGTAGCCATGAACCGAAAGCTATCCAAAAACCATAATTTCATAAATACCTGCTGCTTCCGTTAATTCTCCTTTTGGAAGCTATCGACCAAAACGTGTTTGGTAAAAGGATATATAACGGCTCATTAATCTCCAAGTCACTTGCTACCCGTAAGTTGGGGGTTCCGCGACTTTGATCTGCTTTTAGATTTGTGGCTAACTTATCTAAACCGGTAGCCATGAATTCCCAAACAACTCTTTCTGCATATTCATCCTTTATACGACCCGGCACGGATGAAAATTACATTACGGTTATTCTGTGAGTAATTAGACGTGTCGAACATGTCTAAATTATCACGCATGTCGTCATAGAAATTTTCCGTTGTAATTTGCAAAATTAACGAGTCTGTATCAGTGTAGAGCAGAACCGCATTGTTACCGTATTTTGGTTTGATATAGTTGTACAAAAAGTCGTACATGATAGTCTTGGAAATGTCCAAGATGCTGAAACCTACATAAATGGGCTTATAATATATGACTTTTTTTGTTATTGTTATGTGACTAGAACTATATTAATATCGTCAACAATTAATTATTGTCCATTAGTGGTTTTAAGAATAATGGTTCAGTAAGATTCACAATGTTATTGCAATTTAAATTTCCCAACTGAGTTTCATAGAATACATCGTTTCTAAAGTTACATCAAGCAGGGCATCAAGCTCTAGAATAAAACAAACTTAATACTGATAAATAGTAATACCTTTGGAACTTAATAGGGTATAGTTTAGGATCAATTATAGTGATTTTTTCAATATTTTCCCATGAACACCAGTTGATATACATATGTAGTCATTTGTCTTTTCCATAGTTTTGTTTCTATTTATATAATAGTAACCCTTTTGGTTAAACAAACCCAATATTTACGAATTAACTTTCTTAAGCTATTTTTCCTTTTCTAACTTCGGTAAGTGTCTTTATTTTTTGGCTACAACAAGTGCTCGGGGTAAACATATATTATCGCTTTTCCTCATTAGAAATTAAACAAGTTACCGTTTTTTAAGTTTTATTTAGATGTTATCATGATAATTTTATCCTTTTTCATATAACAGAGAATTTAACCAGACCTTACATTCCTCTTGAAAGGTATTGAAGGCGGTTGTGGCTGATGTAATAATGTTTTTAGTTATTTGTGATTTTTTAATCTTAATCATAAATGGATTATTAGTTAGGAAATAACGAATTAATAAATAATTTTATTGTTCCTTTTGTGAAATATGATCATCAAATGAGTTGCCCTGTTGCCCAATTTTTTATTGCACACCAATGTACAGGGTGCCCCAAATTCGAGGCTTTATCAAACTAGAAGAGATACGAGGTCTGTTAAATGGAGGAAAAATTAAGCTTTTTGATGCTGATTAACCCTAAAATTTTAAACCAAATATTTGCGATTTAATTTATTTTTCTAATAATTTGAATCGATACAATTAAATAAATTGTCAAACCGTCGTTACGTCTTCGAACCGCCATTCAAATATGGATCATTACGGATTTAAAAACAAACACTATCTTCTAGAACAAAAAACAACAATGACAATGTGAAATTTATTTTGTTATATCAATTTAAATGGTCATAAAAATAACAATAAAACAGGGCATATTTAGTTTTTTCCGGAAATCTCCGAAATTTTGCCGAATTTTGAAACTTTTAAGGTGACATTTTGAATAAAATTACGCAACTTTATCTCTATTTAACCGCTCTCGTAACTTTCATAACGATTAAGCTTAAATTTGGGACGCCCTGTACAGGGTGGCCTGTTTATCTACCTTACCTCAGTATCTACGAGGAGTACAAAAAAAAGGTTAAATACAAAAGTTATGTCATATATTTTAAAAATACTTTAAATTGTACAGGGTGTCTGAAAATGACCTAGGGTTAACTTTATTATTATTTTTTTAATGGAACGTGCTGTATATTTAGAAAAGCTCTAAAATAAAACCCTTTTAATTTAATACGGACTTAAAATGACCAAAACGTCACTTTCCGAACGTCAATAACTCAAACAAACAATTGCACTTTTAACAAAATATGTTTTAGATTTAGAAAATGCAATAAGAGGTGTGCATATAGGGTGTTCCATTAAAAAAATAAGCACTAGGTAATTTTATTATCAAAAATATTTTGAAATATACGCGGTAATATATTATCTTATAATTTTTTTGTAAACTCCATACATTCCCAGCATGTTTTTTTTTACAGAGGTATGTACGGTAACTTTTAAATGCAGTTAAATATGTAATTTAAAAATTTGTATGCAAAATTTCACTGGAATTAAATAATTACCTGCAGTTAAAATGTTATCGTGCTTACCACTGTAAGCAAACTAGTTTGTACTTTTTATTTCTTCTATATTACAAACTTGTTTGCTTGTTTCAGACAGCAGACCAATTATGATTGCCCTTTTCTTGCCATTGATCATATGTGCTGAATTTACTGTATGCCAACCTCCCCAAGGACTAGCAGGTGCTAATCCACCTCCTCCCCCACCGCCACCTGGGAGAGGGTTCCAACTCAAATGCAGTGACCAATACGCATATATGGATCAATGCGATCCTGAACTTTTAAGACAGTTTCAAGACAATGCTCCTCCAGGTTTTCGAGTATTATTGGTTGATCCTTGTGTATTTCCGGGAAAAAATGCTCATAGATACTATGTTAGGTATCAGACTAATCTTTTTCGCAGATGTGAAGATATTGAACACGTACGGCACGCAATAAATACTTATAAACCCCAAAACAGTAACGTGGGTGCTATTGCTGTTATTCCAGGAGGATTCTTGGTTGAATACAAACAGTTTTGTATATGCTACAGACGTGGTTTTAGACGAAGAAGAGCATTTGACTTCAGAAACTCATCACGAGAATTTGCACGAGTCGCCAGCCAATGGATTCTTCCCCACTTTGTTGATACGCCGACTGTGGATCAAGATGGAAATGTTGTGCGATGTGATGATCGCGATTTCACGTGCGGATATCAAAAATTTTAGCTTATTTTCAAGTTTTTAGTGTAATGTACAGTGTGTCAAAGGCTAGGTATAAGAGGATAAATGGACCAATAAAATTTTACTCTGATTGGTAATACACAGGACGAGTTATAACTAAAAAACCAAGAGTAAAATACCTTTATTTTTAAAAATAAGACAAAATTGTATAAGTAAATGTTGTAGAGAATTAAATTTTATGTCAAAATTTAAAGTTAAAGAATTAAAGTTAAAAAAAATATTTTTGTCAATATTTTACATTATGCATTAACAATTTAACACTTGGCTTAAGGCTGTGAATTTTAAAAAAATATATTTAAAATTATTTATTTATTTTTACATTTTGCTCCCTCTTGTCCATTATTTAAATTGTAATGCGTAATGTAAAAAATTGAAAATTATTTTTTTAACTCTGATGTTTTAACTTCAAATTTTGACATAAAAAGCAATTATCTACATACTACTATCATTTACTTATACTATTTTGTTCTATTTTTTTAAAATAAAAGTACTTTACTCTAGGCCATTTTACATATTTTTGGGTATAACTTGTCCTTATAAAACCAATCGGAGCAAAATTCTGTATTTATTTGTTTTGGATAATGCGACCAGTTTTCTCAAAATTTCGTTTTAAAATTCAAAAATGTTTGGTCCATTTGTCCCCTTCGTCGGTCATCTCACGAAGGGGCGTATCTAACAAAATGTTCAGAAAAGAGTTACTCCGGCAAAACAAGTTGTTTTGGAACTCACTTTGATCTCACGAAGCGGCGTATCTGTAACTGTTATACCAATGGTGCAAATGCATATTGCATTTTCGACGTATCTTACAAAATACCCGTAAGATATCACACGAAAAGTCGTATAGTAAGATACGTCTATTCATGTAAAACTTTTGAGCAAAAACACTTGTATTGGCGATAGCGGCGTATCTACTGTTAACCTGTTGGATCTCGTTCGAAGACGGTAGGCGGTCTGTGCACACTGTAATAATTATTGTTTCAGTCGAGTGTATGCAGTCGCAGTGATATCTGAGTTTTCGGGTTTTGTATTGTCTGTATTAATCCGTTATTAGATCATTTTTTTCTAAGCTTTGACTAAGTGTGTGTAAATAGTGTGATACAAAGTATAACTGGTAAGTAATGTATGCTTGTAACGAGTTGTAAGTAGAGCTTAGGTATTTGCAATGGAAATAATCTAAATAAATCACTCTGTTTCAGATTACCACACTGCGGGTAGACATGGATGCCCTTGTGCTCTGGGATGATGGTACCAAAAACGTGGTGGATGTTAGTGAACTACGTACGTATAAATCTAAGACTATTAGAGTGGGAAATCGAGTTAAAATGTTGTTTAATAAGAAGTGGTATTGGGGACGTGTCCTGGCTGTTGAAACCAAGGAGGATAGTATTAGCGACCCCGAGGACAACATTCCGCTTAATAAGTTGAAACAGATATGGAGCAAGAATGATTATGTAATTCCACTTTCTACATTAGTTAACAAGAATTTGCCAGTAATTACTCCTGAAAAAGAAACCAATGTTCCGCAAGGGGATACGTCTCATTCTGCTCAATTGCGCAGTCCGTCGCCATGTTATGACTCAGATGCTGATCCGCCGTGGGGAGTGTGCGAGGTTGCTAAATGTAAAGGGGAAGTCTGGAGCTCCTGTCACCGATGCCTTATTTTACTTTGTTGGAAACATTTTATTGAAGACCCAGATACTTGTTCTGAACATCATAAAAAAGAAATAAAAACCCAAAGCAACTTGTCGAAGTTACTCCGCCCACAGAGAGTCAAGAACAAGCACGTCCAGAATCATTTTTAGTTGAGGGTGCAAATAAAGAAGGAAATGTTTCAGCAAAAAAACCAAGGATTAATAAACAAAAACTTGCCAAAAAAATGAGAGATTTGGGAAAAGAATACATTAGCCCTTTTACGAAAAAACCTGTTTCATCCAGAACAATCAAAGAACGTTGTGATTCAGAAAAGTGTAAGAAGTTTGGCAAGCAATGCTTCATGATAACTGAAGAAGATAGAAAAATTATTTTCAAATATTATTATGAACTTGGTGATTTGACACGGCAAAGGGAGTATCTTATACGACACATGGAAAACAGAACAACCAAAAGAAAAACTACTAATAAGGAGTCAAGAAGACAACAAAGTATAGTTTACTGTTTAACAGCATTATCTGGAAAACGCTTGATAGTTTGTAAAAATTATTTTTGAATACGTTATCGATTTCAGAACGCACCGCCAGAACTGCTTTAAGTAAGGTAAAAGAAGCTGGAATCTTGGAAACAGATAAAAGGGGAGGAAGACAGAGAAATGATGGCGACAAACAACGAGAGGAACGTATAAGAAAGGAAATGAGTGATCACATCGATAAATTTCCCAAGATGGAATTCATTATTGTCGTGCTAGCACGACCAAGATGTACTTGCATCCAGATTTGAATCTAAGGATAATGCATGGTATGTATCTAGACGAATTAGAGAAAATTGGAAGGATGGAAAAACCAAGTTTTCATACCTATAGAAGAGTTTTTAAAACTAAAAATTTATCATTTCACTCACCAAAAAAGATTTGTGTTCTCTTTGCGTATCCTATAGGGAAGGCGAAGAAACCGTTAAAGAGAAACTAAAAACTCGCTACGATATTCATATTGCCGAAAAAACAAGGGTTCGTTTACTGAAATCCCAGTGTAAACAAAAAGCCATAGAAGATTCATCCAGTGTGTGTGGTGTTTTTGACTTACAACAGGTGATTTATGTGCCAATTTCTAATGAAAGCGCCATTTTTTATAAAAGTCGTTTGGCTACATACAATTTTACGTTTTATAACGTAGCAACTAAAGAGTGTTTTTGTTTCGTGTGGAACGAAGCAGTCAGTAAGCGTGGTTCTTCTGAAATAGCATCCTGCGTATCACAAGTTCTGGAATATTATAGTAAGAAAGGTATTCGGAATTTTTTTTTGTACGCAGACGGATGTTACGGCCAAAACAAGAATTCCATCGTCGCTTCTATGCTGATTCATTCCATAAGCAAATTTCCCACCATAGAGGAAATCTCTTTACGTTTTTTTGAAACAAATCATGGGCAGAGCGAAGGAGATTCTGCCCACAGTGCTATCAACAGAGCTATTTCCAAAGCTGGTAATATATTTTTGCCTTCTCAACTATACCCAATAATTAGTCTGGCACGAACAAAAAGACCTTACAGGGTTATTCCAATGTTGTTCAGCGACTTTAAAGATTTTAAGTCATTGTCAAAAAACCTTAGAATCCTAAGTATTAGAACCAGTGAACGTGGCAAGAACGTTAAGTGGACTGACGTAATGGAATTATTAGTTAAACAAGCTGACCCTCTTAAAATATTTTTTAAAAACAGCCATTTAGAGCCTGAGTATGATTGTATAGTTCTAAAACGTGTAAACCTTGATGTATCAGCATTAGAACTACCTCAACTAAACAAGGAACTGCCAAAAATATCTGAAAAAAATATAAAGACTTGATTTCATTGTGTCAAGGAGAAACTCCAGTAATACGTTCACCGGAGCATCAACAGTTTTTCCTCTCTCTTCCCCACACTGACGAATAGGCATAACTTAGGAATGAAGTTTTGTCACTATTAATATTATTAGTAATACATAATACTTTTTTGTATTCAACATTATAACTCGCAGAAAACACTGTTAATTTTCGTATTAAAGTTTTTTTGTTACAGCATAATGATATTTTCTTCATTTGTGAATTTGATATATTTGTTTTTTATGCTTTTTTAATATTTTGATTACTCTTTATTTTATTTTGTCATAAAATATTATTTGATTCTTAACTAGCTATTTTTTGTGCCTACTTAGTTTTCAAAATTTTTTAAGGTATGAGACGTATCTCAGAAAAGTCAAGATTTACTTTCACACGAAGTGACGTATCTGCATTCAAAATTATTTTTTCGAAAGCGTAAATAGTTATAACGCTTTATGCGTCAGGTACTCATAGGCTACATAGCAGTACGCAACATATAAAAATATTAGATCTGAATCTTAATTATTTCCGGCTCTTCGGCAATTCAAATATGAAGCATTTTCGTTTTTTGCCTCTCCTGAACAATTTGCTAAATGTAAGATACGCCACTTCGTGAGATGACCGACGCCTTGTAACACTAGCCTGCGGGACACACTATATAATAAGTAAAGTGTAAACTATTTGTATTTTGGTAAACATTTATTTATAACTTTTCATTTCGTTTGTTTGATCAGTCTGTGAGCGCTAAATATTTTGAAGTTTATTTAAAAATTGCAAGAGATTGATTTTGTAAGTGTATTTTATCTTTAGTTGGGATTTTAGCTTGATAAATTAAAAAAATCACAATTTTAAATTATCAGTGTTTTGGAAAAATTTATTCCATCATTAGGCCAAGAGTGCATAAAGATTTTGTGTTTTAAATTTTTTTAAACATATGTTATTGTTTAAGTTGAATAAGTATTAAATATTAAAAATAGTAATTAGTAATTGTTGTTATTTTAATATTTATCATTTATTCAACTTGAACAATAACATAATGTTCTTAACCTGTTTTAATATCACTCTTATGAACTCTCATCAGGTCCCTAATGCAATACATTTTGTTGCTATTTAACAAGGTTTTTTGATTTCTCGATCCAAAATGCGAACTAAAGAAAGACCATACATGTATTGCGTTCCTTGTTGGAATGAATGTATTTTTCAAGAGCCCATTCAGCTATACAGGGCGATGGAGTGCGGTAATTCAAATATGAAGCATTTTCGTTTTTTGCCTCTCCTGAACAATTTGCTAAATGTAAGATACGCCACTTCGTGAGATGACCGACGCCTTGTAACACTAGCCTGCGGGACACACTATATAATAAGTAAAGTGTAAACTATTTGTATTTTGGTAAACATTTATTTATAACTTTTCATTTCGTTTGTTTGATCAGTCTGTGAGCGCTAAATATTTTGAAGTTTATTTCAAAATTGCAAGAGATTGATTTTGTAAGTGTATTCTATCTTTAGTTGGGATTTTAGCTTGATAAATTAAAAAAATCACAATTTTAAATTATCAGTGTTTTGGAAAAATTTATTCCATCATTAGGCCAAGAGTGCATAAAGATTTTGTGTTTTAAATTTTTTTAAACATATGTTATTGTTTAAGTTGAATAAGTATTAAATATTAAAAATAGTAATTAGTAATTGTTGTTATTTTAATATTTATCATTTATTCAACTTGAACAATAACATAATGTTCTTAACCTGTTTTAATATCACTCTTATAAACTCTCATCAGGTCCCTAATGCAATACATTTTGTTGCTATTTAACAAGGTTTTTTGATTTCTCGATCCAAAATGCGAACTAAAGAAAGACCATACATGTATTGCGTTCCTTGTTGGAATGAATGTATTTTTCAAGAGCCCATTCAGCTATACAGGGCGACGGAGTGCGGTAATTGATTTCTCAGAATGTTTGTGTTAAACTTTGAAAATCTGCGAATTTATTAATGTCGATAGGGGTAACGTAATTAAAATACTTTTATTGAAATGCGCCCATTGATATTATTATATTCCCAAATTTTTAAAACTGTCTTACGCATACTTTTCGAGAAGTCGATCGCCGCAGTTCGTCGTGGGACATCCTGTATAGCAATAAATCTATACAACCTGCTTCCTCAATGCTCAATGTACACGATCTGTTAAAAATATAACCCTTTTTCAAAAGATTAGTAGTGTTTTTATTTTTGACTGGCACTGAAAAAATAACTATATATTGACGTTTCTGTTTTCATTTTGTTTTATATTCTATCTTTTGAATATTTTCTCAACTTATTAGTTTTGTTCTCAAATTATAGAGTAATTCAAGAAAACGTATTTTTAAATGTTTTTATTGTTTCTATTGACTAAAGTATTTTTTAAATGAATTGAAAGAAACTAAGTTTTTAATCGAAATAGTTTTTCATTTTTGCATGGATCCACATCCTACGAAAATAAACTATTCGTATTAAAAATAAACTAATAAAATAAAAAATTAAAATTAATAAAACACATCCCGTACAATGGCATCAAAATCCGATCTTGAATCACTTTCTTTTTAAAAACTCTCTTTTTATACTTTGTTACAACCCACCAAAATTCATTAAAATATTTCAAAGCGAATCCGAGAAATTAAAAAAAAACAATTTTTTGATGCCCCCTATGTCGAAAACTAAGCCGTTACGGAAACTTTTTGGCTTATTTTGTTCCCTTACACGGTCCTAAATTATTTTATTTTTCTCCAGAAACATCTTGTATATCCAATAAGCTAGATTTCGGGCCAAAAAAAACAACACATTTTCGAAAATTAAATTTATTAAATAAAAAATATTAAACAACGTGTTTTTGTAAATTAAATCGTCAAAACGTAAAGTAAAAAAATATAGAACAAAAGAGTTTACTTGACATAAGTAAAATGAAATGCAATTTTTTCCATGTTAAAATAGCAAAATCTTATAAATATGTTCTTACGTCCTATATCTTATTCTAAATCCTTATACTGGGTGATTTTTAACTTGCTATTTTCCTCTTGACACAGTATAGAATGCAAAAATATAAGAAGATTTTTCAAATAAAATTTTGTTCGAAAATGCTTCGTTTCCGAAATACAGGGTGTTAAAGTTTTAAGAATAAAATGCCTTTATTATCATAATTTTCCTATCACTCCAGATATGTCAAAAACTTACATTACTACAATTTAAACCTAATAAAAAAATAATCAGTAGTTATAATTTTTATTAAGGCTTAAAATGAATTTTACATACAAAACACCATATTAGATTTTAGCGGTTTTGCCATGCATTAAAATTGCTTTTATAGTTTTAAACGAAAACCGTTCGTCGTACGAAAAAATAACAAGAGACCAAATTAACTCTAAAGTAAATGATTAATTTAAAAATAAAATTAATTCGAAAAGAAGCAGTGACGTACTATTTTTTTCTTGAAAATAATTCAATACAAATCTTGTTCGAACGCCACTGGTAAATTTTTGGACAAAAATTTTACATCAAAAAATGTAACGTAATGGTGACAAGAAGTGTACCAAAGTTTGTGGACATATCTGGAGTAGTAGGAAACTTATGATAAAAAAGGCATTTTTTATTACAACTTTAACACCCTGTATTTCGAAAATGAAGCATTTTCGAACACAATTTTTTGAAAAATGTTTTTATTTTCTTGCATTCTATACTGTGTTAAGAGGAAGAGGAAAATACCAACTTAAAAATTACCCTGATTGTATAAACGAGAATCTCTTAACAAACATATCAAGAAATGTCCGTGTAATAATGATAATATATCTGGTGCAAGATATGGAAGTGAAGGTCAAACAATGCTTGCATTTACAGCTTCGAGACAAGGATTTTTAAATCGTCTTCGCCTTAAGAACGAAGTATTTACAAAAATGCGAACGATACTTCTAACCGTCTCTTCGACTGCAATAACATTATTAATGAAAAAAGATCCTATTATAGCAGTAGAAAATCATTCGGAAATAATAAAATATGTAAAAGATTTTCGTAAATTAGTGGAGTCCAACTGGAAATTTGAAATGGGCAGCTTAGCTCTTAAAGACTTGACAGAAAAGAATTCTCTTAGTAAACAAAAATTACCTATAACAAAAGACATTTTATTATTTAATGCTTACTGTAACAAAGTCTCTGATGAAGCTGCCAATGTTTTAAAAAATCGTATAATAATGTAGATGCTTTTAAAAAACTTTTAGAAACTGTTTTGGTTTTAACGATTTCTTTAAACCGAAAAAGAGTGGGCGACGTACAGTATATTACTCGCGATAATTACACGTGCTTGAAAGATAATCGGGAAGAATGTTTTAATATTCTCACTGAGGGCGAAAAAGAATTGACCAAGAATTTCAAAAGAATAATTACAATAGGAAAAGGAAGTAAAGCAGTTCCAATACTTTTTCCAAAAAAACTTCAAGAATATATTGACCTTACGTTAAATATCAGAGATAAAACAAATTTTATTCCTAAAGAAAATCCATACTTATTTGCCCATGTAGGATCTAAATCAAAATGGATTCACGGCTTTAGTATAATGAAGAAGTACGCAAAGTTATGCGGAGCTCAATATCCGGAAACCATAACATCTTCACGATTAAGGAAACAAATTGCTACAGTTCTACAAATTTTAAGTCTCAATGAAGTTGAAATGGAACAATTAGCTACTTTCATGGGACATACTAAAAAACCCATGAGGAATTTTACAGGTATAATAGATATAAATAAAACTGTAAATATTTAATAACAATTATTTTCTTTCATTTTTAGGTTACCTCAAGAAGTCTTCCAAACCTCCAAAATTGCTAAATTACTTCTAACCGTGATGGGAAAAGGCGTAAACACTGAAGATCAGGGTAAAACAATTGATGAATTGGATTTTGAATTAAACGCGTGGGAAAAGAACAATTCAAATGACATTGAGAAACACTCGAAAATTGGTAAAGTACAAAATTTTTAAAACATTGAATTATCGAACTTATATTATTCATTATTTACAGAAGAATCTCCGCTAAACGTTTCGGAATCAGATGTAGAAACCAATAATGATGGACCAAATATATTAATAGATATTTCTAGAAGACATAAAATACAAAAAGAAAAAAGTAAGATTTTTATGTTCAAACCTTTTTTTATAAATTAATATCAAATTAGTCTTCTAAATTAAAACGCTATTTTAAATAGAAGTTACTTTAAAAATTACACTAATATAATTAAGCAGGTAATACCTCTCATATGAAATAACTTTTTAGACATTTTGGAGAACAATGATATATCTTTAAGAGATATGCCAAGTACTTCAGCAGGTTATCCTATGAACAGTGACCTAAATGAGTCAGGTAAAATGTGTAACTCCTACACAACGCATTTGTATGTCTATCTTTATTTTTATCTTTAACTCTTTGAGGTACGCTGGGACAAAATTTAAACCACCAAAAAATTGTCCCATCCGGTACGTTGGAGTGCAATTTAACCCACCTAATCTTTTAATATTAGCGTTTCAGTATCACGGTTTATTTTTTGTCCCGCGCTCCTAAAAAGTCAGGTCAAGACATGTTTGTAATAAAAAATATTTAGGAAAAAGATTTGCGTATTAGTAGCGACGGTAAATTCATTTGATTAGTGTTGTTTCCAAGGTGTGTTTTGCGGCGTAATTAAGGTAAGTTTTAAACAATTTCTATTTATATTTTGCTTAGTAAATTTGATGGTATGCATTTTATTAAAAATTTTATTACCTATTATTACAAAAAACTAATCAAATGTCCATATTTCCACCCCATTTTTACATCTTTTTCCAATGTTTAAATTTCATCCCACCGTACATGAAAGGTGTGTTTATTTTAGACATGGCCCATAAAAGCTTACGTGATCCTTTGCCATTCAGGCTAACAAACATGACTGAGAAAGAGCTTTATGAAATGTTGGATGAGAGTGATAAGGAGTATATGGATATTCCTTCTGAAGGTTCGGACAATGACTCTGAAGGCGAAGATGTTCCTGAAAAGGAAAACATGTCTGTGGAGTCAGATCTGTTGCCAATTATACTGGATTCCGAGGATGATAACCAACTAGAAGATTGGGATGATGAAGATCTGGTTCCGTTGGCGCATATTATAGGAAAACCAAATATGAATGTAGTTTGGAGCAAAGTCAGCAATATAGATGCCCCAGTAGCTTTCATACAGGCTGCGGGTGTAACGAATCGTATAAAAGGTATGAAAGATCCCTCCCCTTTGATCTTTTTAAGTGTTTTATGACAGATGAAGTCTTGGATCTTATCGTGTTCCAAACTAATTTGTATGCGGAACAAAATTACTTAAAAACTGGTAAAACATATACTAAAACTGATAAAGAAGAGATCATGGTTTTTATTGGCATAAACCTGCTAATGGGAATAAAAAACTGCCGTCCTACAGGGATTATTGGAGTACGAATCCAATGTTACATGACCCTTACATAAGTAGACTTATGAGAGTGCATAGATTTGGTTGGCTTCTGAGTAACGTTCATCTAAATGATAATTCTATGATGCCCGAAAAGACTTCAAAAAATTATGATAAACTATATAAGGTTAGACCATTTTTAAAAATCATGCGACAAAATTTTAAATTGTGTTTGAACCCACATGAGACTTTATCCATTGACGAGTCTATGATCAAATTTAAAGGCCGCTCTTCTATTAAACAATATATGCCGGGAAAGCCAAAAAACGTGGTTATAAAGTTTGGATGATTGCTGATAAAACTGGATATTGTTTAGATTTTGATATTTACGTTGGCAAAACTGGTAATGAAGTTGAAAAAAGTTGGGTAGCCGAGTTGTTAAGCAACTTACAGCTGACCTTGAAAATAAATATCATCGAATATATTTCGATAATTTTTTTAGTAGTGTAGAGCTATTAAGTGAACTATATGAAAAGAAGATATATGCTTGTGGTACAGTTCGAATTTCTCGAAAAAATTTGCCTAATTTTTGTCCAGATAAATCACTAAAACGGGGAGACAGTGAATGGTTTACCAGTAATGTTCATGTATCCGCTTTCAAATGGTATGACAAGCGTATGGTTTATTTACTTTCAAATTTTCACGACCCTAAAGATACTACAGAAGTGAATAGGAAATTGAAAGATGGAAGTTGTACGTCAATTGCTTGTCCACAGGTTTTGGTAGATTATAATAAGCATATGAATTGTGTGGATAAGTTTGATCAATTAAAAACCGTATACGAAATTGATAGGAAAAGTAAGAAATGGTGGCACCGAATTTTTTTTTCTTTTTGGATACAGCAGTTGTTAATGCGCATGTGATACATAAGTTATTAGATTTGCCGACAAAAATGACCATGAAAGATTTTCGTATGAAAATTGTGGAAGAATGTGTGGCTACCAAATTGGTTGCTAGTATGTCCCTACCCATGGAGCTGCCAATACCAATAAAAAAAAGAAAATTATCTCAGACAGAAGCTGTCCGATTTACAGAAAGTGCCCATCAGCCTATTCGTACAACCCGAAGAAGATGTTCAAACTGCAGCACAAAAGAGTTTGAAACAAGGACAAACTGGATGTGCAGTGTTTGTCATGTCCCACTATGTTTAGGAAAAAACAAACAATGTTTTCAAACCTATCATAGAAAATAAATTTGATTATCGTATTGGCCATTCTCGTACAGTGGGTCAAAATATAACCCACCATTTTTTTTATATAAGCAAGTTTTTTTTAATTTTTTTGTTATGGTAATTTCATACTTACGTTTCTATCTCTAAGGTTAAACATGTTTTGTTAAAAATATCAATAAATTTTTTTCTGTACCTGAAGGGTTTTTTTTAACACGTTTCTCCGTACCGGAAAGAGTTAAAATCCACACTTATTTTTATTTTTCTAAAATACGCTGGATATTTATAGAAAATTCAAACTCATCAACTATGTCAAAAAAGAGAAAGCACCACGAGAAACTAGTACAAGAGGATCATGGACTTCCAAGCATAAGAAAATTATGTTACAATTCTTTTGAAAAGAAATACAACAGAAAATTGCCCCGAAAAAAGATCAATGTGTCAAATTACAAAAGAAATTTCCCCAACTGTTTAACAATAAAACCTGGGTACAAATTAAAGTTTTTGTATATAATACCTATAGAAATCAACATTAGGAATATGGATGTATTATATTTACTGAACGAATCAGAATCAGGTAATTTAATTATTTCTAGTGTTTTTTTTTACCTAACTTCTCTATACACTAAACACCTATATTCTTACTTTTCCTTTCTTATTCTACACACTTATTTGCCTAATAATAATATAATATTTTATTGCAGTCACATAAATACTTAATTTGTATCGCCTTGCCCATTTACACCAACTGTTTTAGGGGATCTTAAGCGCTAGGTAGAGAATATTTATATTAGAGTTATTCTCTACCTAGCACTAAGGATCCCTAAAACAATTGGTGAAAATGATGCATGATTGATGAGCATGCTCATGGTCATGACCTTCGGTCGACCAAGCGCTCCAATCGTATGTTTTTTTTTGCGATAAACTTCCCTTCGTGCTCTTTTCGGGGTTCTATGTCGCCTACCCCTCCAAACTTGAATACTGAAAGTATTCAAAGGCTACAATTCCTTACCGTGCGATGCTTCATATATAAGGACTCTTAATAAGGATATTACATCATGTTATTTCCGTGGCATAAATATTTAGGTCCTGGTAATACGGTAGATTCAAAAATAGTGCGTGAAAACTTACCTGCAGATGAAGATGATCTTATTGCATTAAATCACGATATTCGTTACGCCCTAGCAGAAAGATCAAAAGAAATTCAAACTGCTGACATAGAAGCTATAATAGAGTTTTATCACGATTTTCAAGATACTAATAATTGGCATAGTTTGTTAGGTCTTTATGGAATATTATTAAAATATAGTGCTGAATATTTTACTGGTGTTAAATATGCGGTAATGCCTAAGTTGCCTGCAAAAAAGGACATAAAGGACAAGAATTATATGCTGCAAGACAACGTCAAATAAGTCAATTATATAAAACACATAAACGTCCCGGTGAAAGTTATCAAGAATTTCAAAAAGGGCAAGAACACTATTAGATGAACCAGGAGCTGGAAGTTCAAGAGGATCCACCGACAACGTTCCCATTGATCCCAACTACGGAAGTTCCAGTACCAGTACTACAGAGCATCCCCACAACCCTTTTGATAATCCAGATATTAGTGATAGTGCTTCAAGTTCTGCTGATTCTGGTAGTGCTAGTATGGATACTCAAATGGATATACCAGACGTGGAAGTTATGGAAACAGAGGCAAGAGGATCAGGAGGAATGGGTTCAAGAAGCCATTTAGGTACAACTGCTCATAAGGTATCATTAGGTGGTACCTTTAATAATGGTAGTGCTCAATTATATAGTTTTAAAAAATCTAGGTTAATGTATAGTTATGGTTATGCAGTAGTTGATTATAAACAAATTGATAGAACTCATTATACTACTTCATTAAGTTATATTCCAGTAGATTGGGTTCCCTTTTATTTAACTCCAGCAGAATATCACGCTTTGCCTAATTCTGCTAAAGCCGTTAAGGTTACATGTCAAATTAAAATATTAGGGACTCGTACTGCATTTGACACTGGTACTACATTAAGTGGCACTGCTAACTCAGAACATATTCCAATAGGTTGGTATTCTATAGGACTTAATAAAAAAATGCGAATAGCTAATCATTCTTACACTGCTAATGCTGACAAACCTATGATTCCTACAGGAGTAGATAATTGGGAGAGTGAAAAATATATTAATAAATTATATAAGGACGTTGGGGCAATGTGTTTAGGAATTCCTCGTAGTAATTCTTATTATTTAAGTTTATTATTAAATTTACCTATAGCTCCTCCAAAACCTCCAGGTCCTAGAGGAGTGGAAGATTATCCAGTCCATTCTAATGATTTACCAAATTTAGCTTATTATGTAAAACGATTTATGATTAATTCGCATATTGGCGATACTTTAATTAATTATGAATATAATATTAAACGTGGGCAATTAAAAGTATTAAAGGCATTTGATTTAAATAAGGGTGGTCAAGGTACACTAACCTTAGATGGTTATGCACATATAGCTTCTGCTTTACCATATTCTGTCAGCATTAATAGTGAAAAAGATGGTCAAACTATTTTAAAAGGCGTTAAGGTTAGAGCAAAGAGAATGTATACTAATGGTACATTTAATTACGATAGTACCTTAGAAAAACCCTTTATTAAAGGAATTGAAAATTTAGATGTTATTAAGGCACAACCTTCAGTTCATATTGGTGTATTACCAGTACCTCAAATAAATCCTACAACTGAATTAACTAATTTTCAAAATACGGCCCTGTATTATGAAGTAACTACTAATATTTTAATTGATATGGATTATAATAGTTTATATACTTCTGGAGTTCAACATTACGATGACAGTAATGTACTCTTTGCTCCAGCTGCAGAAATTAGGCCTGTTGGTTCATCAGAAATTATTTTAGGGCATTATAATCAACAACAACTTACTGAAGTTGATGATCTTGAAAGTACTAGTACTCATAGTTTAGAATCTAGATTTAAAAAACATGTAATAAATTAAACAATAAAATGTATTAAATAAGATTTATTAATAAATGTGTTTCAAAATTATACAATATTTTATTTAATCCTAAGTACACTAATATAATATATAACATAATATAATTGGATATAATAATATAAAATAACATAAATATAACTTAAATATTAAAATCAATTAATTCCTGTAATTCGTCATACAATTCCCCTTCAAATATATTATATTTAAGTAATAAATAGTACCAAGCTAAAGGATATGGATATTTGCTAAGTCCTTTTAAATCAGGACACGTGTGCCATTTATATTTTATCATTCTAGTTTGAAATGCTGAATCTTTAGGAAAGATATCTGAATTACTTGTAATTAAAACAGGAGTACGATATACAGGTTGGTCCTCTTCATATTTGACTTTTACATTTAAAAGTGTACCAGCAAATAACATTTTAAGTGTTTCAAAGGCAGCCGGTTCAGCAGACGGCTCATCCCAATAAATCACTCGCTTAGCTCTACATTCCATTAATGGAAAGTTATTAAATCTATTAAAATTTCCTAAGAGGCCAACAGAAATGTAATAAGAACAAATACATTCTATAAAATTTTTTTACCAGCCTTAGGCTCAGCTACTATCATAAATGTATTTGTTTTAGGTAATTTACGATCTAAAATATTTAATAAGTCAAATAAAAAACGTTTAATTAATTGAGTATCATTATTGAATTGAAACTCTAATAATTCACTTAATAAGGAAACAGACTCTTCTAAAGAATAATAATATTCAGCCTTATTTCCATTAGGAGCATTATACAGTGGCATTATATCTTTAAAAAGTAATTTAATTTCTAAAGTAGATTTATCCAAAAATTGAGAGTTGTAAATTTCTAAAAGTTTTTTGAACCAAAATTTTTGAGTATTAATAAAGCTATATTCACTTTGCAACCATAATCGAGTACTAAAAATGCCTTTTACTGGGCTGGTGGCATATTGGAGAAGCCACTCCATGATGCGAGTCGTTTTACTTCCTTCTTTACCTGGAGTTTGGCTAGCCGGCGTGCTGCTTCTTGTAGGACGTTTCCGATTTGAATCTGGAGTGGATCCACATTGGAGGAAGTGAGAAATTGGCTCCTCAACGTCGCCTTCTTCCACCATTGGTTCTTCTCCAGTTGAACAACCTCCTTGAACGGATAGATCTCTAACTTGATTATATTGAATCCTGACTCGCCCGGCGATTTCACAGTAAACAAGTTCTCGCCCACCCTGTAATAAAAACACTCTTATTAATAATTATTCAATAAATCAAAAAAAGGGTTATTATTACCTTTATTACCTTTATTTACATCGATTTTCGTTGTAGGGGCAGTCATGGATGACATGGTAGTGGTCTCCTCCGTGGTTGCTGATAAGTGTGATTCCGGTTGAGGTAGATTTGTTTGCTGTTCCCAGACCTCTTGCAAGATCTTGCACTGCTCTTCGGTCAGTATCAATGTACACGATGTCGTGTACAATTCTGCGTTTCTTAAGTACTCGACAAAGGTCAGATATGATAGATGTTTTTTGCCGCTTTTTTCTTGTCCGCTTCGACAGTCTTGATCAGCTTCCCAATCACTGTCTGAATCGAGGTCTACAACCTCTTCGATATTAAGTCCCTTTGCTTTATGGACCTTTGAATTAGCTGTCGGAATATGGTCAATAATACTTGTAACGTAATCGAGTCCGTCCAAAGGAGCTCTAATTGATTCATTACACATAAGTCGTTGTCCAAATTCTGTTCTTCCATTAGAATTTCTTGAGTTTCGGCCATCTTGGGAAGTTGAGGGTAAAGTTCTTTGTAAAAGCGGAGAATCGAAAACCCTTCAAATGCAGCGGAATCGGTTTCAGAATCGTACGTGTCGCTAAGGTCACTCCAACCGGAAACCAAGGTAGTCTGGATTGCTTGGACAGTGTTATCAATTTTCAATAAGGCTTCTAGGGCTGAATATTCTTTTTGAGGCACTTTTTCTACTCCAATAGTTTCAAACTCACTATCACTGCTGCTTACACTAAACATTATGCGGTAATGAATCTGTGCCTTCGATATTTAACAATATCGAACAATGGCGGGGTAGGCGTCATCGATAAGATTAATTGAAAAAAATAATCAGCTCTTATGAACCGGCGGGGACGTGGTTCTCCTTGAACGACCTTCGCACGTGGAGATACATACGATTGGAAGCGCTCGGTCGACCGCAGGTCATGACCATGAGCATGCTTCATTCAAGGTTATGTGAAATAATACATGTTAGGCCAGGCGCGCATGAACGATTTTGCAGTTATATAGTACTATTGCTCAGTCGGATAGTTACAACCATTGGGTGCTTATGGGAGAACGCAATTGCAATACCGGCCGATTTAATATTTATGCGCGTATTTCTGTAATCGGTGGATCGAGATCGGCCGATTTAAAAATCGTTTAAGGGTTGTATCAATTTATGCATGAAATATTTGAATTTTACAATTAATGGTTTCTAACATGTTTCTGAACATGCCAAAATCTTGAAAATTAGTTTTTGAGTTTACCTTGAAAACTATATAACCGCAATGAAAATTTTGTTAATAATACTTTTTTTTAATTATTATGTTTAATAATTATTTTAATAAAAATTATGTAATTAATTATGTACCTGCGATTAAGCCGGCACTAGTACTACAATTACAAAATGTTATATTTTTCAGGGGGTAATAAGTTACCAAGAACAATGGAGATTGAGAATTTGGCTACTATGGAATGTGAGCCTAGACCTAGTGCTATATCCATTTTCAATGATACCCAAGGTATAAAGTTACTGTGTATTAAACTATTTTTAAATTAAAACGTATTGTTATTTTTAGACGGTAACAGTGGTTTCAAGGATAGGGTAGATATGGCTATTATGCAACCTGGAGCAAGTGGTTTGTGCTTTGAATCAGATGTTGAACCCTATTCTCCAGATCATTCGGATTTTATTCCATCAAGCTCTTCAAGCAAATCGGACATGGGAATAAAAACAATTTTAAAGAAAGTTCCTCAAACAAAAAAAGAGTGTGTAAGAAGAAATCCGGAACATCTAAGCAACCAGAAAAAATCGCGAGGCAAATAAATGAAGAAGAAGATTTTGCCAACGCTAATAAAGAATTAGAAGGTATGGAGGAATTTCCAATTAGAACTAGCAAACCTAGGAAACAAAGAAAGGATATTAACAATTGGGGTCGAAATTTATCAAAAAAAGAAGACTGCATGGAGAGACCTACGTTTCATCAAAAGGAAAATTTGTACCTGGAACATCTTTGAAAGATCCTTGTCCATCAACTTGCAGACGTAAATGCGGCAATAAGGTTTCACATGAAGAAAGGATCAAAATATTTCAGAATTACTATCCGTTGGCTTCCTATGAAAAGCAAAGGGACTATATTAATAGCATCACCGAAAAAATTAAGAAAAAATGGACCACTGCACAAAATTCGAAACGCAGTAACACAATTTTATTCTTTTTGCCCCGAACTGATGGCAAGCTTCAAGAGTAGTGTATAGGGGTAGTATAGGAGCCTGACGTCATGGGGTCACTTGGTGGACGCTGACGTCAGCCCTCTGACGTAGGAGTCTGACGTAGGAATTTGTCGTTTAGGATGACGTAGGAGTCTGACGTAGCAGCCTGACGTAAAAATTTGACGTAAAAATTTGACCAAGAAGCTTTGACGTAACGTAGCACCTAGGAACATCGACCTCGACGTCCGCGCGTGGGCGCGATCCTGAGTAGTAATTTATCGGCTTCCGTTTTTAAAAATTCTACTTTTTTGCGACATAATAATATTTGTTTTGGTGTTCTTATTTTTCGAAAATGCATATAACATACAAATAAAATTGTTGTTGTTGTTTTTACAAAATGTAAATGCTTATCAAGCCACTTACTTATTTTTCAAAAAAGCATGCAATTTTACTATGAAAGCAAAAGTTTTAAATTAATAATGTAACATATTTACTTGAATATTAATTTATTTAAGAAAAAGTTAATTTATTGTGTAGATGTGAGCAATTTCACAGGAAGATAGTACGTAAAAATAACTTTGTAATAACCACTAAGTTACAGTAATCAAAAAAGACATCCTGTGTGGTTAGAAAAAAACGCGTAATGTTAAGTTTTTAAATCTAATTTATTTAGGATCAATCTTTTCTTAACCCATTAGCGCTCAGCGTCCTCTTTTGAGGACAACTAATTTAGGAGGGGATAGCGTGGCTCAAAGATGCGTGGCCTTGAATGTTGAGATCAAATAACCTATTTTCGATCATACTCTTTCAAGAAATATCGCCTTCGGCTTAGTTTGTAAAATTGTTTACTTGCAGTGGCACGTGTTATTTTATTAATTTTTAAAGGGATATTCAGCTAGTATTTACTTTTTTGTCAAGTTTCATTCCATGGTGGTACGTAATTGTTATTAATGAATTTAACTTCTATTATTATGTATGTTTTAAAATAAATTTATTATAAGTACGTTATTTTTAAGAATATTTTGTAATATTGAGCAAAATACTCCCGTCCTCGAATGAGGACGCTGGGCGCTACACACATTTTTTTGGTTATAGGTATGGTTATAAAATTTTGAAAGAATGGGTGAGAGGCAGAAAGAAATGAGAAAGTGTTTTAAGAAACTTGAAGATGCAGTAGCATATCTTTACTCAGAACAGATAGAAGAGGATATTGTAGCATTACCACCGGAAGTTGACGAACTTACAGATGAAGACGACATAAATGATAATGATATGGAAACAGCTATGGTAAAAGAAATTCCCGGTGGAACAGAGATTTTTTAACGGGAAATAATAGTCAGGACTCAGATGAAGAAAATGCAGAATTTTTCGTAGAGAACGTCTTAGAGAACATCAGTGATTTACAATCAAAAAGGAAGCCTGAAATCCAAGAATTACAAGAATCTGATGAAGAAGATAACCAACCTTTATCATTACTTATAAAACGAAGGAAATTTGAACAGAACGTTTTAAAATTTTGGACTCCGAAATGGAGCACCAAAGAACCTATTTACGAAGATTTACATGTAGAGGATTCCCTTAGCACTCAAGAACTATTTGAATGCGTAAAAAAGAATTGCTAAATTTAACTCCTTTGGAAATATTTGAACAGTTTTTTGATAAAGCTGTTTACGATTTATTAGCTAAGGAAACTAACCGATATGCTACCGAACAAAAAAACAAACACGGTTTTTGTGTGACCGCAGAAGAATTGAAAATATTTATTGGGTTTTTGATTTTCACTGGATATCACACTTTAGCAAGTGAAAGGGACTACTGGTCTGAACGGGAAGATTTGGGTGTCCCTTTGGTAAAAAATGCATTTAGCAGAAATGCTTACCTGGAAATAAAATCGTGTTTGCACTTTGTCGACAATTCTTTGGCAGCAGATAATAAAGACGATAAAACATTTAAAATTAGACCTCTTCTAACTGAGATAAATAGGCGCTTCCAAAAATGGGGAGTGTTTCATAAAGACCTTTCAGTAGATGAAATGATTGTCAAATATTATGGCCATCACGGTATGAAACAATTTTTAAAAGAAAAGCCAATTCGTTTTGGTTATAAGTTATGGGCTTTATGTGGGGACAATGGTTATTGTTACAATTTTTCTTTATATTGTGGTAAAACTCACAAAGACACTAACCGGAACAACACATTCCCTTAGGAACCAGGGTTGTAACAGACATGCTTAGAATAGCAGAATCTCCTCATAAACATATTGTATATTTCGATAATTTTTTTACAAGTTACAACTTACTTTGCCTTCTAAAAGAAAGGGGTTTTCGTGCCACCGGCACTATAAGAGAAAATAGAACATCAAAATGTCCAACTAAATCAACGAAGCTTATGGAAAAAGAAGCTCGTGGTTCTTTCGATTGGAATTTTGATGAAAATAATAGCATTCTTGTTTGCAAATGGAACGATAGCAAGTGTGTTTCCTTAGCCACAAATTATGACAAAATACTGCCTACAACACTGGTTCAACGTTGGAGTAAACAAGAAAATAAACGTATTTCAGTACCACAACCACAACTTATTTCTAATTATAATAAGCATATGGGAGGTGTTGACCACCACGACTGGTTGCTTGAAAAACACTCAATTGCTGTGAGAGGAAAAAAATGGTATTGGTGTCTTTTTACAAGGATGATTGATATGGCTGTAGTAAACGGCTGGGTGCTTTATAATATGATGCGTGAAGGAGAAAAAAATGTCAATAAAGGAATTTAGAATGGAAATTGCTTATCCCTATCTAAAAAGTGGGCACGGTACCCGAGTCTTTCGTGGACGACCTCTAAGTTATCCAACAACATCTCGTGTTAATATACCAGCAGATATCAAATATGATGGAAAAAATCATACCGTGGACAAAAGAGACAAACAAAGAAGATGCCAAATGGCAAACTGTACAAGCAAACCACGTACATTTTGTGCCAAGTGTAACGTCACACTATGTATACCCGCATGTTTTACTGAATTTCACAAGAAAAAATAACTTTGCTTTTGTTGTGTTTTTTTTAAATTAGTTTATTATGTATAATTTTCTGTAAAATAAAATTTTGTACTTGGTAAGTTTTTTTATATTATTTTGCATATCCGCCCAGCGTCCTCAAATGAGGACAACAGTTTACGCTCATCTCCGTTAACTTTAATTAAATATAATGACATTTCGTGTCAAATTAGTTCATAATATTCGCATATTCTGTAAATCACGCAAAAATTTAAAAAAATCAATTGGGCGCTAATGGGTTAAGGTTATCGGTTATAAGTTCTGTTATTCCAAAAATGGCAAACCTACATTTTTTATGTCAAAGTAAGTAATTATGTTTTAGTTATGATTTTAAATATTAATAAAATATTTTTCTGTTTTTTTAGTTCCCTTTGTATTGCCGACGTGGATGAACAGTAAGTGTTTTAATAGATTTTTTATCTAAACTTTTCTTCCACACCGAGAGATATATTGATTTATGTATTTCTATTTTTTAGTGGACACCTTAGTTGGGGCAGTGATAGAAATTAAGGAGGAGGCGGACTTCCGCTTCCCCAACAACAATGTGAGTGTTAAGGATATTTGTAAAATTTTATATTTTTCAATAATTTTTCTTAATTTTTTTTAGTTCATATATAGAGTACAATTTAGGGAAACAATTCCACCGGGGTTTTTCATCCTCTTCGAGGCACGGGGGCTGCGGGTTGTCGCAGCCCCTCCACATGAGGGGTTGGTGGTGGTATATTTTTGGCAGACGTAAGGTAAGACCTTTAGCAAAAATATCTGAGCTGTTTTTTTTTGGAAATATTTCTATTACTTAATAATTTTTCAACCCTAAATGGTTAGTTGTGGTTAGGTTTAATCTTTGTATTTGTCCAAAAAGGACATTATTCTTCTTATTTACACCAAGTAAATTAACAACTTTTTAAATTTTCTAAAAAGTAAAAATAATTTCATAAAAAACATTCCAACATAATACATAAATTTTAATTTGTTTTTACATATGTATACTGTATGTTAACATATTTTTAACCTTTAAACTGTTTTTTATTTTAATATGTACATTTGTGTTTGAATTTTCCTTTTTTAGACAAAGAAAAACGACTATATTTAAAAATTATCCTAACCTAATGTTTTCATTTTACTCTGTATATATATTTAAAAGAAAATAATTTCACATACTCCTGTATTTTTTTATTTTACTATGTATATTTCTGTTTAAAGTCTTAAAAATAAGTTGATCTATTTTTCAAGATCAAACAACTATGAATTTAAACACGGAATAATATTTTTACATACACTGATATATTAAAAAAAAAAAAAAGAAGTTAAAAAGAAAAGACAAAATATTTTGACATACTTCTGTATATTGATATTTATTTAAACTTTAAAACTAAACTATTTTTTACTCTGTATATTTTTAGATTTAAATTGATAAGAATCTACAATTTTTAATACTCCTGTATTTTTCATTTTACTATGTACATCTGTGTTTAAAGTCTTAAAACTAAGTTGATCTATTTTTAATACTAACTTGATAATTTTTTTGTTGGACAAAACTAAGTTTATAATAATCTATCTTCCCTTTTTTAAGATCATATAAATTTTTAGTATAGTTTTTTAAAAAACTTTGAAGTTTAAAAAAGAAATAATATTTTTACATACGCCTGTATATTGATATTTTTAACTTTTTCGAACTAAGTTGTAACGAATCTTTACTTTTTTTTAAATACTCGAGTTAAGTCTTTTAAAACGGAAGTCTTTATAAAAAAAACTTTTATTTCAAAAAACAACAATTACAATGATTCTATATACTAGCGAAAATTAGGATACAACGATCTTAACTACGTCAAGTACAAAATTAGAATGACCTACAAACTATTGGGTTGCTCTATTTATACACAAAGCTTATCATTAGAAAGTAAACATTAAGGGCTATTAAGATAAGTACATTCCTTGGATTCTAGTAACATAACTCCTCCCTCCTTAAGTCTCGGAAAAGAGAGGTTGACGCTTTTCTGAGTTTTCTTGAAGTTCAACATCAGCGGGCTTCTTGTATTTAGCGGCGTTTGTTCGGTGTTGCCAAAAATACCAAATGATACTTCCTGATATCATGATAAGTATTGAAGTGATGAGCACTATAAGGCCTGGGGTCCAGTAGGATACGTCAAGATTTTGCATATTATGTAATTTTAATGCAGAAATCATTTTGTTTGCTTCTAGGAGATCTTTGTGGTTCACAGTTTGCAGATGAATTTGTGTGCTTCCGTGAGGTTTTTCTTGGAGCTTGATTTTGGGAATTTCTAAGCTGAAGAAGATGTCTGATGATTCTTCTTTTTTAAACAATTGTTCATTTATTGTTACGGAACAATTATTCAAACTAATTACAGTAGGTTTTGTTACAGAAGTATATTTTCTTTGCCCAAGGCAATTGCTTTTAATTAGCGTTGCATTGGCTGGTATAACTAATACTTCGTTTTTGTTTATGCGCTGTACGCTGGTAGTGGTGAATTGTATGTTGACAACTGGACAGGTATTTTCGTTTGTTCGCAAAATTTTCATAACACAGGTGCTGTCGGTTGAAAGGGCTTCTCTGGTACAGATGAAGGTATTTTCTACCCTGGGGCATTCTTCTTGTGTGGAGTAGTATTCTTCCCGTGCAAGTAATAGGAATGGTTTAGGGATAATTATTGTTTGGTTTAGGATGGGAATAGGATATATTTTATATAATTCAAATAAGGTTGGGTTGATAATTGGTATATGTATTGCAAAAATAACATTTTTGTTTATTACTTTTACTTGAGGAGTCATTATTTTGTAATAAGAGATTAGTTTAGAAAATTTAATAAGATTTTCTGATGGAATACTTTTAATTGCTTCGTTAAGTTGGAATTCGTTTAATATACTGTTATGCATAATATTTAATTTTGCGAAGCTAATGGCATTCTCTATGTTAATTAGCGTAGATTTTATTTTTAATAATTGAGTGTTAATGTTGTCCAAAATTAGTGACAAATAGAGAGTTTCAAATAATGTCGTCTCATTAGCGTTAATTTCTTTAATCTTTTCTTGAATTACTAGCTGGTTATTTTCTATCGTTAAAATGTCATTTTTGTAAGTGTCAGTTACATTAGAAAGGATTGAAATTGAATTTTTAATGTCACTTTGTAATTCTTGTTGATTATTTGTAAGTATTTTAATGTAGTTGTCATATTTTTGCTCGTCATTAGCATCTAGAGTGCCAAAAAGCCATTTATTTATACTTCCTACGGCATTTATTAAACCTCTTTTCTTTCTATGGTATTCGTTAAATATTAAAGTATTTCTTTGAAGCGATTTTAAAAGATCATTTGTTTGAGTAAGTTTTTCTCCTACTGTATCAGAAAAGTATACGTTTCGTTTTTCGGAAAAAAGAGTTTTGTTTGCATGTTTTAATGATACTTGGAATTCGTTTAGACAATTATCTATTTGTGAAATGTTAATGTGATAATAAATAACATGATAATTATTAATAATATATGTGTTTCCGAGGATAACGGGGAGAATAGGATTATTTAATTCTCTTCCCTCGAAGGACCATGCTATGTCTAGAAGAATTGGTAGAAGAAGAAGTAGTTTCGTCATTATCTGAAACAATACGTTGCGGTTTCAGGTTTTGGAGATGAATAAGGCGTTTTTGGGCAATTATTTTAGTGGGAAAAGCTGTGACAGGGGTTTCTAATTTTTTATATTTATTTATTTCTTTCTTTTTGGATTTAATTGGGAATGTTTTTTCATAAATAGGCTTAGAAGTATTTATTTCTATTTTTTCGACACGGTTTTCGTTTCTTTTATCTAAAATCTTTTGTTGTTGTCCTAATAATTGGTCATTTAATTGATTTTTCATTATGTTAATTCTTTCGGAATGTTCTTGAATAAAATGAGTTAGTTTTTCTTCTTCAGAAAGTTCTAAAGGATTTTTATAGTCTAGTTTTCCTTTAATTACTTGAAATGGGGTGTATTTTGATGTACTATGGGTCGTATTATTATAAGACAGTAAGGCATAGTTCATTAAATTAAAAATGTTTTCTTTGGGTTTTTCGTTTTTTAATGCTAAAATAATTTCATTAATAGTTGAGTGGAATCTCTCGACATAAGAATTTGAATTAGGGTTATGGGGAGTACAGTAATGTAACTCGATATTATGGAGGTTACAGAAGTTTTGTACGTTTTCGTTTTTAAAAGAAGTTCCATTATCGGTGGTAATTTTTCTTGGTAGGCCGTAATGGTTAAAATATTTTAATAGGTTTTCTATTACTTCTGGGCCATGCAAGGTTGTTAAAGGGTAGGCTTGTCCTAATTTTGAAAAACTATCTAGTATTGTTAAAAAGTTTGTATTGTGTGTTTTGTATATATCTATATAAATATGATCAAAAGGTTCGTGTCCTAATGGAGTTGGTTTAAATACTAGTTTGTTTGGATGTCTTTCGTACTTAGTTTTTTGGCATATTTCACATAAATTAACGTATGTTTTTACGTCATTTTCTAGATTGGGCCAATAGAAATGTTTTTTTAATGATGCAATATTTTCTTGTAAACCGCGATGTGTAGTTTTGGTTTCATGATAATATTTAATTTTTTGTTGTTGTTCATCTTTATCTGTGATATCTTCTAAGAGGATTCGTGAAATATATAGTTTAAATGCATTATTTTTAAAATACGCTTGAAAGACATTTAATATGGTTGGTTCTAAACTTAGGTTTTTAAAGAACAAACAATAGGTTTTATTAGGCACAAAATTTTCTTTAATGACTTTACCTATGTCTGTTTCAGACGGGTCGTTTGGGAGAAAAATAATTAGTCTGTTTTTGTCAAAAATTAAGTGTTTTTCGATTTTTAACTTATTGTCAGAAGAGTACCTGAAAACGATTTGATTTTTATAAATGTTTAGAGATTTAATTATGTAAGGGGCTCCTATGACGGGGTTTTCGTGGCTTGAATGAACCGTTTGTGTTTCCGTTTTATCCTTGCTGTTAGACGGTTTAACCAGAACGTTGAAGATTATGTTTATGTTATGTTTTTGCGTACTAGGTTGATTAAGGGTGTTAAGTATTTCGTCTAGCTCTTGGTTACTTAATTCGGGTGATACTTCTGCAGGGTCAAGTTAATTTGGCAAAATTATTAATAAATTTTCTGTAGTAACCTACTAAACCAAGGAAGGATTTTATTTCTTTTGGATTTTTCGGGATAGGAAAATTTAAAATTGCCTCGATTTTCTTGGGGTTAGGTTTGATTCCTTCGGGGGTAATGACATGACCTAAAAATTCGACATTTTTTTTTTAAATTCGGATTTATCTAACTGTATTTTTAAATTGTGATTTTGAAGGCGTTGAAAAACAAGTTTTAAATTTGCTATATGTTCTTGTAGGGATGTAGAAAAAATTATTATGTCGTCCATATAGACAAGACATATTTTTCCTTGGAGATCTCGTAAAACATTATCCATAACGCGCTGAAATGTGGCGGGGGCATTTTTAGTCCAAATGGCATACGCAAATATTCGTAATGGCCATTTTCTACACTGAAAGCTGTTTTCGGAATGGAATGGGGATCCATTTCGATCTGGTGAAAACCGGACGCTAAATCTAGCGTTGTAAAGTATTGGCTTCTACCGAGTTTGTCTAGGATGTCGGAAATATTAGGAAGGGGGTATCGGTCGTCAATTGTTTTTTCATTGACCTTTCTATAATCGATTACAATTCGCCATTTTTGTTTACCTGATGCGTCAATTTTTTTGGGACCACCCAGACAGGAGAAGACCAGGGGCTTGAAGAGGGTCTTATGATACCGTCGGATAACATTTGACTAATTTGCTTTTGGACTTCTTGTTTATGGACATAGGGATATCGATATGATTTCGTGTGAACTGGAATTTCGTCCGAAGTGTTAATTTTATGTTTTACTTGGCTTGAAAAGGTTAACTTGTCATTGGGTTTATGCAAAATATTGGGAAATTGAGACAATAACTTTTTTAAACATGATGATTCTTCTGCGTTAAGGTGATCAGATCGAATAAAAGAAAAGTTATTTTTTTCGTTTTCGGTGGGCAAATTATCAATATGATTTATTTCATATATTTGTTCTAGGTTATAAATTTCATTTTCGCTTGCATTAAAGAGTGTACATTTTTGTTCAATATCGCTAGAGTTAAACATTATAATTATGCTACGGTCTAAAAGATTTCTTATTTCTAAAGTGACAAAATTATTTTTTACTTTAAGAAGGGATGCAGGAATTTCGATACTTTCGTTTTTTATGTAAGGCATATAAAGTTCGGTTTCGTTAGGAAGAGTTGTACGAATTTTTTTAAAACAGTGTTATTAGCGGGAATTTCAATTTTTTGGATTTCAAAATTTTGTCTATATTTAAGAGGTATAGAAATATTTTGGTTGTAAAGACATTGTTTAGAAAAATCTATATTTAAGTTAAGTTTTCTTAAATCGCGAATACCTAGGATACCATCAAAATAATCATGAAAGCTAAAAAGAATAAATTCTAAGGGTACATTTATGTTAAATTCTTGTAAAAGTGGGATTTTTGCTTTGTTTTGGGTGGTAGTTTTTCCGATGCATGTTACTAGGGTGTGATTTGAATTGAATATTTTATCAGGAAAATTTTGTTCTGCAATGATGGGTCGAAGTAAAGAAGTATGAGATCCGGTGTCTACTAAGAGTTTTAGGGGTGGATTGCAAATTTCAATGTAGGGAAGGGAGTTCTCTTGAAAGGCGTTAATGTCTAAGTATGACTGTCCTTTTGGGAGGCGTTTATCTGAAAATTTGAGTCGGATTCGGGATTTTCTTCTATGAACATCATTCCGTTGGATAGTAGTCATTATTTGTAAAGAAATCTTGGCTGTAATGGGTATCTTGTTCTGGGTAATCTGAATATTCAATATTTTGTTCGAGTATATAAGGGGTTTCAGAATCGCTTAAAGGGTTAGTGTTTTCAAGATGTGTAATTTCTGTGAATACAAGTGGATTAGCATGGGGATTGCGTTGCCAATGATTTTGAAGAGGTCTTTGAAAACTTTGTTGGGGTTGCCTCTTAGGTATGATGCTGACACCTGACATTGGTTTTGGCATGTCTTGAGGTCTTGGGTTTTTGTTAAAGGCATTATTTTGTGGTTTTCCAAAAACTTGTTGATTAGTTGGGAATTTTTTTGGACTGGTCTAGGTTGAATGTTTAATGGTTGGCTTGGAAAGTTGTGCGGGTTTTTAAAGAAATTACTAGAAATATTTTATTTAATTAATACTTTAAGAATCGAATTAACGGACACAAATTTGACAAAAAATAAAACAGCGCCAACAAACCATGCCACTAAAACCAATCATACTTTTAATTTTATTGAAGTAAAAAATTTAAAAACTAAAAACCGTACAACAAAAAAGGTAATTCTATGAAATGATAGAAATACAGCAAAAAAACAACGCCATAAACTCTAAGTCTAATACAAGATATTTAAGCAAAGTATATAACGATCTTTTAAAATAGTTTCTTTCCTGGTTGTAAACTTCCTAATTTGTTTATTACATCGTATGTTCTTTTGAGTTCATCAAAAAAAAAAAAAAAAAAATTCGTAGATATTATTAAGTATATCTAAGAAGATATCGATGTGGTATCAGTGTATGTATACCACCATTGATGAAATAATGGTGTTTTTGTTTTTAATATTATAATTTTTACAATACGTTCTCAATTTTGACATTGTATTAACTTGTTGTTACGATTTAATTTAGGTTATTAATATTTTTAGATTAATTTATAAATAATAAGATTTTGTTTACTAGTTTACTTTTAAATAAAAATAAAAACTTACTGTTTTTATTTAACTTAGTGTTAGATATATCCTCTTAAGTAACTTAGACAAGATTTAATATACGGGAAAAGGGTTTTTTATTGATTAATTTTACACGGTTTTCACTAATTAATTTATAAGGGTTTCGTTATAGCTTTTTTCCATATAAATATTAAACTATAATTTAAATTAACTGATAACTTTGCAAACACTATTGTTTTGTTTATAAGTAATTATATCGGGTACTAAACTTTGTTTGTTTACTAAAATATCAATAAATCTTCAAAATGTTAGTGACCATGTGATAAAAAAAGAGTTCAGGTATATAAATTGATAAATATAGTATTAGCAGTGGTAACTATCGGTCAGTTTGCAAATTTGGAATTTTGAGGCAAAAAGGTCACAATTTTTAAGCGTTATCATCCGACAATAGATAGATTTCTTTGGAATTATTCGTTCGTTCTAAAAATGTAGAATTCTTAAAAATTGATTGTTTGTTAACGGGTTTTTAATAAAGTTTTAAAGTTATCTGTATTTAAATAGTGTTTCAGCTGGACGCTCAGGACATCTTCGCTTAAGCGGGTACTACTTTTCCTATGCGCATTACCATGCTTACAACCTAATTAATTAAATAAAAATAATTATCAAATGTATAGAATTCTAAAATATGTAATGGGCTAATTTATATCTGATTACATAATTTGTCTTTGGATTTGGGTTTGTAAAACTTGTTTTTAAATGGTAAACATGTTTTGTATTTTAAATTTGGATTTTTCCCGCTTAGGCATCTGGTCAAGCAGACTTACTTTAAAGGGCTCGAGTGGTACCGCCATTCTTGGGTAGCCATTGTACCGAGCCGGTTTCGCTGTTGAAATGTTTAATAGGTTCGGCAATGTAGCCTCCTTTTGGGGATTAATTATTAAAAAATCATCTAGTGAGTTGTGTTAAGTTGATTAGGAGATATTTGGATATTTTTACTTGGAAAACACAACTTATCAAAATTTTTTCGCCGAAACCTGACTAGCTGCAATTTTGTTGAAACCACCAGTTTAACTGGAAACTTAAAGCCACCCTACATCCAAGAAAGTTTTAAAGGATTTTCTTTTAAAAAGTCGTATTTTTTGTAATGGGTCTTATATCTTTCTTTTAGGGCTTTTATTGTTGGAATTTATATTCATTTCTCTAGGGCTTAAGAATCAGCTTACTTTACCCTTTTGTCTTTGGCGTTTGCACGTGCACGAATAAATACTGACCATAGCTGTACATCATTTGGGGTCAACAAACAGTTTATCCAGGCTGCCCATGGGCTCTCTGGACTACTTGAACTTTTAAATTTATCAGATAAGCCACATATTTTCTTATTTTTCTTTTAATATATTTTTTATTAATGCTGAACTGTGCATTCCGCTTTGGATTCAGATATATAAATTTAAATAATAATACAATTAATAATTTTTAAATAATAAATAATGCCTGATGATTGACTTATAAAGTAATATTTTTGATTATCACTATAACTTTATTATATAATACGTTGGAAACTTCACGTGATCACGTTGGGTATAAAAGAAACTGTGTAAAGTGGATAATATTTGCCAAACATTTTTGGTTAATTCAAATTAAATTCTTGTGTGAGTTATTTTTATAAATACGGTTTTAAAAATATAAAATAATTTGAAAAATATTTCCTTTGGTATCTAGTTGTAAGTTTTCTGACTTTAGCTGCTTTAAGCCAATGGCGCCCGAACTCACCCCTTTAATAATACTAGCTTGGCATTTTGCTGCACCTTTTGGCAACCCCAAACTAAATTTATTTAAAAGTACTCAGCAGTGTAGCAATTTGGCACCCGGTTTGACTGAGCAAACATGTGGGGCCTGCTCAAATATTTCTGAGCAAAAAAAATTGTTGCATATAATAAAAAAAAATTTGGTAGTTACTTTGTGGCGGCAAGTTTAGCATTTATCTTATTATAATTTTTTATATTTTACACATTTTAACTTTGCTTTTGCTTATTTAAAAATTAATTTAAATAGACTAAATGTTTTGTTAATGTTTGGATTAAATAATTTATAGGGAAATTTAATACATTTTAAAAATTTATTTATAATATCTGGTCTTTAAAAATGCATACATATTTTTGTTGTGTCATACTAGATATAAAGGTTTATTAATATTGAGGTTTTATTATTAGGGCAGTTTAGCATGCTACGTTATTATTAAGTTAAATTATTTTTTTGGGAATTTTTATCTTTTTTTAAAGTAACATAATTACAGGGCATTATTTTATTTTTTTAAATTTGATTTAAATTTGTTAAAGGAAAAAAATGTCCACGAAGGGTGTATTTTGAATACAGCTTTATGGTTCTATTTAAAAACAAATCTGTTTTCTTATGAACGTTTTTGAATTTAAATTACAATTTTCAGATAAATTTTCGAAATTGTTTTTCTTTTTATTACCAAGAATAATTTTCTTGGTAATAAAAAGTATTTAATTCTTAATTTTTAAGATAACCGATTTCCATTCTAATTGTTGGTGAAACTGTATATATTTTAGTTTACTGTAAATTTTTGGATATTTTAAATTATGTTTTTCTTTCTTGAACTACTATTTGTGTACGAAAATTAAATAGGAATTTTACGTTTTGTAAAGTTTAATTACCCTAAAAATTTAGTACAAATTTGTATAACTCTGTGATTTTTAATTGTTTATATACAGGGTGATTCAAAAGTAAGCGGCATCCTTTCAGGAGCGTAATCCTTGCATAAAAATAAGGCAAAAAGTTCCTATAAACATATGGCCGAAAATGCATATTAAGGGAGCTACAACCCTTTGAAAGTTACTGAAGAAATTAGGTTTTTATTTAATATCTTTATGATTAAAAAAAGGAAGTTTTTGAAACTTTTCAAGGTTATATTTTTTTAGTGGCCAATTTTATGGTGAAACCAATTTTTCGCCTTGACGCTTCTAAGGGGTGGTTTTTAAGGGTGTAGGGAATAAAACCCTCACTAACTTTTCCCCTTTATAAGATTTTAACTTTTTGATAGCTTTTTCTGAAAGTCCAATGATTTTTACCAAAAAAGGTACTCTTGCCTCAAGTCGCTAGGGGCAATAGTTTTCGAGAAAATCGCGCGTAAACACTTCAATGCAGGATTGACCCCTATTTTCATTTGAAAAAAAATTTTTTTTCAATTTTTAAAATAAAGGCTTTGTAGCTTTTAATAAGACGAACAAAAAGTTCTTATAAACATGTGTCTGAAAATGCTTCCTAAGGGAGCTACGCCCCTTTGAATAGGACACCCTAAAGACGATGTTTACTCAATAACTTTTAAACGCTTTACAATTAAATTTTGAAAATTGGTGTACAGCATAAACATTTGATAAAGATTCTAAATTCAATATTTTAAAATTAAATTCATGGGCGTCACATGCGGGAATGGCAAGGGTAAAAACATCCCTTTTCTTTTACTCTTTAGGTTATTGTGATTTTGTTCTAGTGTTTTCTGAAAATTCTAGAGTTTTTACGTCAAAAAGGTACTCTTAGTGCAATTCGATAGGGCGTACCATTTACGAGAAAATCGACTTTGAAAATTTTATGATTTGAGTATGTTTATTTTATTGTTCAAGTAAATCTTCATATTCCTTATCGTGCATATTTTTTTTGAAATGGAATTTAATAAAATTGCTAGATACACATTCAAAACGAAGTTGGCGGTTGTTTTTTAGCGATTAATTTTATTTCTAGGCTGTTTTTTAAATGCCATTGTACGATTTACTTTGTCAAAGTGAAATTAGTTACTAGAGTGTTTTACAAATTATTTATTAATAATAAGGACATTGCCTTGATTTTGGTACTTTGGGATAACAGGTTTAAAAAGCTAATATGAATTTTACTTATCAAGAACAAGCTGACATTCACATTATGTTTGGAAGGGCATTTGGTAATTGTGTGGAAGCGAGACGGTTGTATGAAGAGGCATTTCCTAATCGACGAGTGCCACACCGTACGGTTTTCGCAAGAGTAGACCGTAATTTAAGGGAAACAGGTAAATTCTAAATTTTGAGTAACGTCGCATAATACCTACTTACATTTTACTTTAGGAAATTTTCAAAAACAGCAAGTTGATGGGCGACCAAGAAATGCCAGAACCCTAGCATTAGAAGAACGAGTGCTAGATCGTATTGAAGAAGATCCATCTTTAAGTACCCGCATCATCGCAAATCAAGAAGGGTCCTCTCAGTCAACTGTATGGAGAATTTTGCACGAGATGTTACTCTACCCTTATCATATTCAACGGGTTCAGGCTTTGGAAGAGCGAGATTTTCATCCTCGTGTACAATTCTGTAATTGGCTAGAAGAAAAACGCGTTGCTGATGAAAATTTTGAGAAAAAATTTTATTTACCGACGAGGCCGGCTTTACAAGAAACGGAATTTTCAATTTTCACAACAACCACATATGGGCGGATGAGAATCCCCATGCTACGGTACAGAAAGCACATCAACAGCAGTTTAGTTTAAATGTGTGGGCGGGAATAATCGATGGACATTTAATAGGACCCGTATTTATGCCGCAACGACTTAATGGACAAATTTACACAAATTTTCTACAAAACGAATTACCACAAATATTAGAAAATCTCCCACTTCTATTACGAGCACAAATGTGGTTTATGCACGACGGTGCTCCCCACATTTTAGTCTTATCGCTAGGGATCACTTAAATAATGCCTACCGAAACCGTTGGATAGGTCGTGGGGGTCCAGTGCCATGGCCACCACGGTCTCCTGACCTAAACCCCCTTGATTTTTATTTATGGGGGCACTTAAAACAGCTAGTTTATTCTCGCCCAATTCCCGATATTGATGTTCTCAGGCAAAGGATAGAAGAAGGATTTCAGACAATTAAAAACAACCCAAGAATTCTACGACGTGTGCACCGCAATCTAATAAAAAGAATAGCAGCTTGTCGGGACGCTAATGGTAATAATTTCGAACATTTGCTCTAAATTGTTAATTAAAATGTTAGTAAAAAAGTGTGTTTTTATTTTCTATGGCAATGCAGATTAATTTTCATCAACATACTCAAATCAGAAAGTTTTCAAAGTGGATTTTCTCGTAAATGGTACGCCCTTTCGAATTGCACTAAGAGTACCTTTTTGACGTAAAAAACTCTAGAATTTTCAGAAAACACTAGAACAAAATCACAATAACCTAAAGAGTAAAAGAAAAGGGATGTTTTTACCCTTGCCATTCCCGCATGTGACGCCCATGAATTTAATTTTAAAATATTGAATTTAGAATCTTTATCAAATGTTTATGCTGTACACCAATTTTCAAAATTTAATTGTAAAGCGTTTAAAAGTTATTGAGTAAACATCGTCTTTAGGGTGTCCTATTCAAAGGGGCGTAGCTCCCTTAGGAAGCATTTTCAGACACATGTTTATAAGAACTTTTTGTTCGTCTTATTAAAAGCTACAAAGCCTTTATTTTAAAAATTGAAAAAAAAATTTTTTTCAAATGAAAATAGGGGTCAATCCTGCATTGAAGTGTTTACGCGCGATTTTCTCGAAAACTATTGCCCCTAGCGACTTGAGGCAAGAGTACCTTTTTTGGTAAAAATCATTGGACTTTCAGAAAAAGCTATCAAAAAGTTAAAATCTTATAAAGGGGAAAAGTTAGTGAGGGTTTTATTCCCTACACCCTTAAAAACCACCCCTTAGAAGCGACAAGGCGAAAAATTGGTTTCACCATAAAATTGGCCACTAAAAAAATATAACCTTGAAAAGTTTCAAAAACTTCCTTTTTTAATCATAAAGATATTAAATAAAAACCTAATTTCTTCAGTAACTTTCAAAGGGTTGTAGCTCCCTTAATATGCATTTTCGGCCATATGTTTATAGGAACTTTTTGCCTTATTTTTATGCAAGGATTACGCTCCTAAAAGGATGCCGCTTACTTTTGAATCACCCTGTATATATGAAAAATAGCGCCACCAACTTCTTACGAAGTGAATCGCTTGCATAAAGATGAACTTGCTTATGAATTGGCTAGACGAGGTATAATGAATTAGAATGACATGAATAAAATAAGAAAATCTCTTCGTGTTTTGCTAAAGTTGGAAAAACGAGGGATTCAATTGATTACCCGAGTTAAATAACGAGATCGGCGAAGCTTCTTTTAAAAAACATTTTATTTTACTAAAAGGACTAAATTACATACAAAAATAACTTATAACTAAAATGAACAATTACTCCGAACAGCAACAGAGCTTTGACACGTAATTAATGTTACGTTGACTTTGCAATTGATTAAATATATAAGATATAGTTGCAAAGTCAGCGATAAATGTATACCCTATGGTTCTAGGGATATTACTCCTCCACCCTCAGATTTTTCAACGTCCTCGTTGATGATTTTCTGGAGTGTCTTCACTGGAATGGCCTTGAGGTACTTGTGTTTCCTCCATTGGTACAGAGCTATACTAAGGCTACATATAAAAATAATACAAATGATAAAAAACGTAAAATAATATGTTTCTTTTTGTGGGGCCAGTTTTTCAAAATTTATCGGCTCCAAAAGGTCTTCTTGCATATTAATAGGATTGTCTAATTTCGAGATTATTAGAAAGATTTGTAAGCTGAAGATTACTAGCTTCAGGAAATTTTACAATAGATATATGATTTATAGCTAAAGAATATTTATGATGATTAATTATAATGTCACATTGGCTCTGTATAAGGGAGCAACCTTGAACGTTTAATTTTTGAAATTAAAAACAATTTTCATAAATTGTCTTCGGTTTTTTGGTACAAAATAATAGAGAGTTTTTATGTGTTAGGCTATGTACTTGGTAGTTCTTTTGTACGGTTGCATACTGACAATTATTTGAAAGGAAACAGCTGCTTACAAGGGGATTAAAACATCCATCTTAAACTAATTTCTTCACAGTTCTTATACCACACTTGGTTACAATAGTATTTACTGGGGCTAATTAATATTTTTGAGTCATTGCTTGGTGTTGGATACACAAAGTTTAAATTACAATTACTTTTTTCGAAAATAGGGATTTTAATTGCAAAAATTTCCATTTCACCTAATATCAAAATGCCGGTTTTACATATAAGGCTTAGTTCTGAAATATGTCTAATTTACCCAAGGTTATTTTTTGAATAATGTAAATTTAAGTATTGCCAAATTTCATTTATTTCTTCTATACCTAAAACTTCAAGATCTAGAGTGTTCAGATAAGCAAATGAAGATTCTTAAGTTTTTTTCCAAAAATTGATTTAGGCTATTTATTTGAATAAATTGGTCTTGAATGGATAAGATTAGGTTTATTTCGTTGTTAAGTTTAGAAAGTTCGGACTTGATAGTTTTTGAATTTTCATTAATAACTTTTATATTTTCCTAGTATTTATTCATAATGTTTACTGCAAATGAGCTTAGGTCGTTAATTTTGTGCATCGTATTTAGTTGATTGGGCTTTAATATTTCAAAGTTCTCCGTAATTGTTTCTAGGTCAGTATTAGAATAGAATAGAATAGAATATAAAAACTCTTTATTTCTGATCATATTCAGGTATACAAATACATAAACATAAAAAGAAATCACGTCAACAAAAAAGAGACTTTACAATTGTCTCTCTGTAAAGTCTTTCACACTGTAGGGTTCTATTTGTATTAAAAATTGTTTTACTTTTCTTTTAAACACTTTTAAAGTCGGTGCACTTTTAATATCATTTGGTAACTTATTGTAGAAACGAATGCCTCTATAGTATGGTCCTCTTTCAAACAATGATAGGTGATGAATTGGGTAATTTACCTCTGTTGTACGTGTGTTGTAATTATGATTACTTTCTACCCTAAAACTATTTCTATTTTTATAAAAAAACACAACAAACACAAAATTGTTCGCAATAAACGTTTTTGTATAACAAAGATATTTTGTATCTTGGAATTACAACCCCAAAAAATAATTCCATATCTTGCTGTGGCCTCAAAGTTTGCAAAATACAATGTCCTCAACGCAGTCTCTGAAATATATTTTGTTGTCAGTCTGATACCGTAACTTATACTATTTAGCTTGCTACTAATTAAATCTATTTGATCTGACCAGTTTAGAAATTCATCAATTTGGATTCCTAAAAATTTCGTGTTACTTTGAACTGTCATGTTATTGTTGTCTATTTCAATATATTCTGGTTTATCGATATTATTTAATTTTGTCCTAAACAGGACTAAGTTAGTTTTTTCCTTGTTTAGTATAAGTCTGTTTTTCTCGAACCAGGTCTTTATTTGTGAAAAAATATTTTTAGTTTGTTCAATAATTTCAGGTATTTCTTTACCAGATATTAAGAGATTAGTATCATCTGCATAAGCCGTTAGAGCAATATTTTGTTTAGGAATTTCAAAGTTAATGTCATTGGTAAAGATTATAAACAAAATTGGTCCCAGGATGCTACCCTGCGGGATTCCAATGTCATTTTGCAAACTTCCAGACTTTTCCCCAATATTGTCTTTTGTTACTACTACTTTTTGGGTTCTACCTGTTAAGTATGATTCAAACCATTTTAATACATTGCCTCTAATTCCGTACAACTCAAGTTTTGTCAAAAGTAGGTCTCTATCAAGGCAATCATATGCCTTGGAAAGATCCAGAAAGACTCCCATGGCTGCTTTTCCGTCCTCCAACTGCTCAAGAAGCCCGTGAGTGAACTGAAACGTAGCTGTTTGTGTTGATTTTCCATCTGTATAACCATATTGGTTATCAGAAAGCAAATTACTTTGCTTCATGAAAGGTATCAGTTTGCTGCGTGCTGCCAGTTCAAAAAGTTTGGAAAAGCTAGGAGGGACGCTAATCGGCCTATAGTTGTCAAACACTTCCGGATCACCCTTTTTTAGCAGGGGTTTTATGACAACCGTTTTGAGTTGGTCTGGGAACACACCCTCTCTTAAAGGATTATTTAAGATATATACAATAACATTAGTGATCTCTGGTATACTCATTTTTATTATGTTTGTGGGTAGGTCATCGTCACCACTAGTACATTTATTTTTAATTTTTGAGTTAGCTCCAGTACCTCTGTTACAGTGAGAGGTCTAAAATAAAGTGATTTATTATTTGAATTGATATTGGTACTAAAAGGAGGTATTATTTGGTTTTTCAACAGATTTGGTATTTTTTCATAAAAATAAGTATTAAAATCATTAGCTATATCCTGAGGATTACCAGATATCATTAAGTTACTTGAGATATTTTTCCCCACTATTTCATTACAGATAGTCCACATACATTTGATCTTGTTGTCTGATCTATTTATTCTGTTTTCATATTGTTCAGATCTTAGCTTTACCAGAAAATCATCATATTGTTTTTTTACATTTTTATACATTTGTGAATACCTGTCATCTTGATTTCTTAACACTAGCAACAAATCTAGCCTATTCTTAATTTCGGTTAACTCTAAATTATTTTTGTACAGGCATTCTTTGTTTCCTGTTTTTGGTGTAAGCTTTTTTGGAAAACAAAGGTTAAAAATATTTACATACATATTTATAAATAGTGACCATTGCTTATTGACTTCGTGCCTACCTAAACTAAAAACCTCTACCCAATCTTGTTTCCTTAGTTCGGCCAGAAAATGTTTCCTAGCCTCTTCACTATAAAATCTTTTAAAAGATGGTGGATGATGTCCACTGACACGCAAATCCAACCACAACTTTTGTGCAGTGTGATCGGAGATATTTGCGTGCAAGACAGAAGCCATCCATTCATCTGGAGAAATATTTACAAATATATTGTCTATGCAACTACTACTTAATCTAGTTATACGTGTATTTTCTTTTATGCATTGTTGAAAGTTGAAAGAGCTCATTAGAGAGCATAACTCTGTTTTACTATCACTGTTATTAAGAAGGTCTATGTTAAAGTCTCCTAAAATACATGTTCTTTTTGTTAGGATCAAAAGTTTTAATTAATAGATACTCCATTTTATCCAAAAATACCTTAATATCTCCTCCTGGTGGTCTGTATATCCCTATAACCATTATGTTTTGTTCTCCAAAGTCACACATGATTCCCGCACACTTAAACTCACCTTCTATACACATCGATTCTATGTTTATTACTGATTTTATTTTTACACTTTTCTTAACATAAATTGCAACTCCTCCATAGCCTTGCTTCCGACAAAAGGCTGTCGCGAGAGTAAAACCTATTAGTGCATGAATATCATAGACTTGCAAGGTCCAGAAGCGGCACGAACTACTACGGTATTACCCTCTTTAATGCTCTTCCCATCAGCATTAGAAACTTGAATGAACATGCCTTCAAACGAATAATTAAAGCGAACCTACTGAAACACGCTTTTTACTCCATTGAAGAGTTTCTCAGCAGCAACTTTGTTCCTGGTACCTAATCTTCTATTGTATGTTATATATATTTTTTATACCAATGTATGTTAAGTGTGTTGTAGAGATGTTAAAGAACATCTTAATGATGGTTTTATTTTTTTTTATTTTAAATGTTGATTGTAAGAATAATTTAAAGTATGTGTTTGTTCGTTCACTGCTTGAAATTTATTAGTAGAGTTTAGTTTCTAAATTATTGTATTTGAATATGAATGTTTTATATCTATTGACGTGTAAAAATACTTTGTGTATATTGTTACCAATAAATTTTGATTGATTGATTGATTGATAGTGGGAACATTTTTATTTGATCACTTGTTTTCCAGTGTTCTGTTGCGCAGAAAACATTACACTCTGCTTCGGTTTCTAGTAGGTGATTTAATCTATCCATGCAATTACCTATCGATTGCACATTTTGATGTATTATACTGACACCTACTTTTTTATTAACCTGATTTTTGGCAGTCGTTGTTGTGGTAGTACAGTTTACTTCTCTAAAAAATCTGCCTCCCGCCTCAAAAAATCTTTATGTCTCCTGAAATCATATCTCTTGATTTCCACATACTTTGGCCAAAAAGATTGTTCATACATTTCATCCTTCTTATTGAGTGATGCTGTTACAACAAAGGCCTTCATTTGATTTTCATTTGTGGGTAGCTCTTGAACCATGACATTTTCGTTTTCAAAGCCAGTTTTTGTTTGTATGTAGGTTTTAATCAAATCTTCTGAGGCACTTCTCTTGACTCGATATATGTATAACCATACTTTTCGATCTCCTCCCGCGAATTCTTGATTTTCCTGATTTCTTAGCCCCTTTCCTGTGCCTAAGTTTTTTTGTTCGATTTTTACGTTTAACTAGTTCAAAGCATTCTTCGTCCGAAGCAGTTTTGTTTTCTATTTGTGAGGTTTGTCTCATAACATTCGACTGTCGGTTGTTTTCTTGAACTGGTCGATTTGGCCTATTATTATCGCTTTTCTTGCCCATCTCTAGTTTCGAATGACCTTGATTTGCTCGCTGTCCCGTCGACCGTGTTTTTGTCTGAATTGCATTATGGTCCGGTTGCGGTCCTTGAACCACATCTTTATATGACTTGTTTTGGTCTTGGTTTTTTGTTGCATTTTCGATAGTGCATATTTTGTCTGCCAGTAACTGATTATTCATTTTTAAAATGTTATTCCTATCTATTACCTCCTCTAGTAGTCTCTTTAGGTAGGTAATTTCCATCTCGAGCTTGCTATTAATCTCCCTGGATATTCCTGTGACGTTGTCGTTTCCCGCCAAAACTTTTGGTTCACAACACTCGATTTTTGTTTCATCTATTATTTTTCTAATTTTACCCAATCTTTTCACACAACTGTTGTGGTAAATGGCGAAGCAATTTACACAAACACACACGCTGCAATTTTTCTTTCTACAGCAAGAAAAACCGCCTTTTTTAACCCGTTTTCTAGAGCACTTTCGTTGTCGTCCGATTCACTCGACGCCATCTTTACTCCTCCCCTATTATCTAGGTTACCTGTGACGAATTTGATACCACTTCCAATGAAGTTCATTAAACCACGTTTTCTGCGATTAATTTTATAAACATTTAATTTTTCATATGTTTCGAAAGTATTGTTTAAAGTTTTAAATAAATGGAAAAATTGTGATTTCGTAAAATTATTATTTTGCTTTTTTACTAAAGGTTCTAAAATTAAAACATTACTAAATAATTGCGATAAAGTAAAGCTAATACTAGATATGTTTAAGGGTTTATATGTAGTATGATAATGACTAATTATTAGGGATGGTGCCACTTCTTCCACATAGTAGCCATTATTAGGGAGATTAAAGGCTTGAAGGGTTCACTTGAGTCTGCCGGATCAGGATCGGGAGGCTGAAAGGAAACAGGATTTTTCGTCGGAGTCGTTTTATATTTCTTAGGTGAATTGTTGTCGGTTTTTCTTAGAAATGCCCGTTACTTTATTTTTACTTACGGCTGTTACTTTAGATTTAATGTACTGCGAATTTATTTTATTTCTAAGAGGGTTTCTTTTAAAAATTGTTTGGTCTGTTTGTATAATTGGTGGTTCTTCTGTATTTTTATTTTATTTTTGGGTGTAATGCGCTTATTTGTTATAGATGAATTTATAGGGATGTTCATAAAATGGTAATAGTTCTTTTTTCGTTTTTCATTGTATTGTTCAAAAAGTGTGAGTTCAATTTTTATATTGGGTTCATTAAGATATGGTCCATATAAAATAGAGAAGGGTGAGTGACCTGTGGAGGAGTGAATGCTTTGATTGTAAATTAGAATGGCAGAAATCATTAGATTTTGGGCGGTTTTCTCAGGATTTTGCATTTTTAAAATTCTAAGTTTTTCTAAGATGGTAGAATGTAATGTTTCGATTGGGCTATTGGATAATGAGTTTCCTGGAGTAGTATAGTGTATTTCTATGCCAAAGAGTTGACAGAATTCTTTAAACAAATTGTTTTGAAATGTTTTGCCTTGAACGGCGACTATTTCTGGGGTGTGTTGTGGTGGGAGAAATAGTACCTTAATTTACTGAGAATAGTGATTGCGTTTTTGTCAGGTACATAATACATAAGCTTGGGAATATTTTGAAAATGAGTCGATTATTGTGAGAAATTGACAATTTGAAAACTGAAATAGATCTAGATGGATAGTTTTAAAAGGTTTTTCTGCAAGTAAGGGGTCTTCATACGCAATTTTATATGGATGTCTTTCATATTTATTTTGAAGGCAAATTTCGCATTTATTTATAAAGTTTGTTATAGAGTCCCTTAATTTGGGCCAATAATATTTTTGTTTTAAATGATTATAGGTTTCTGTTATGCCATTGTGATTATTTTTGTAATAATTTGCAATTATTTCTGGTTGTTGTTCGACGTTAGTGACGTCTGCTAAATAGTTATTATTATTAATACATTTCCACTCTGGCCAGGTAAATTTTTAGGTGTCCAATCCCTCATACCAATGTCTTGCTAGGCCTTAAAGACGCGTTTGCATGTGAAAAATCTTTAAGTTTTTATCCCATTTATTTATTTCTCCAAGCTGGTCTATTTTATCTAGCCATTTGCTGCAACTTAGAGTGCCCACGCTAGGATTAAACTCTGGTATACAGTTTGGGTTAATAGGAACTCTGTTTTGGCTCTGATTTACTTCGTTATCAAGTAATTCGTTTACAAGATCCTCAAGATGTTTGATTCGCCTCTGCGAGTCACTTTCTAGTTGAATGTTTGAGCTACTATTTTGTGATGCACTTGAGCAAGATCACGTCAAGTGGACCCCCTATTTTCCACTTGATCATAAAAATAAAGTCTATATATTTTTTTCATAAGTAGTTACCATGCAAAATTGATCCCCCAAACAATTTTTGAAAATTTTAATTTTAACAACAATTTTTTTACAATGAAAATTTTAGGTACTTTTAATTAAAAAATAGATTTTAAATCAACCGTTAAAGATAAATTAATGAAATTTTTAGGATTTATAGTCAAATATTTATATTTTAGTAAAATATTAATAACTGAAAATTATTCGTTAATTATCATATTGTTAATTAATTTTTAAGTTAACAAATGAAGATTTTACTGATATCTCGGTAAAAATATGAAGTTTTTTTATCGGTTGCATGCGTTATTTATTAAAGTTTAAGATTCCGGAATAAAATTTCACTGCTCGCGATTAATTTAAACAATATGCATTTATTTATCACTGCGCGCCAGGCGCCGAGCGCTGTCAGAATACCGGGCGGCCGAGCGTGAGACTACTTATTGCAGCTTCAGTTAGTTATAATTTCAAATTACAATAAAAAATAGAATTGTCAAACGAATTTTATTATTATTATTATTATTATTATGGTTAAACAAATTTTATTCTTAAAAAATATTATGATTAACGCAATAAAATTATTTTTTATCATTACGTTAAGCAGCGAAAATTAATAAATAATTAATTAAAAATGTTATAAAACCTCGTCTTTAATATTTGTTGTTGTTTGGTAATTTAATAAGCTATTATGTTTAGATTTACGAGTAAGTACTCCATTTTTAATAAAAAAAAACCGCTCGGTTACGATTTTCATTTGTTACTTGCTCCTCCACATAAATAACAAAAGAATTTCAGTAGTCATTACAATTTATTTGTTAAACGAGTTCGTACGTGCATGAGTTAAATAGTTATTAAAAATAAGAACTGTTGTGTAAATTTGTGTTCTGTTTCTTAATCTATGTACTAATAATAATTTTTGTGATTTAAAATGGGTCGAGTAAATAAATGTTGCAATCCATTAAATAAAAAAAATCATAAATACGTAATTAAAAATTTAGTTCTAATTACAGCTAATCGAGCTTGCGATTTTAAAGACTTTATCGGATGTTACATGTGCAATTCTTGTGAAAGAGCAATTTATCTAGGCCGTAAACCTGAAAAACCCGAAAATCCTTGCGAAAAGCCTGAAAATAACATTCTAAGTGTCGATGAGACTGATCCAGAAGTTGATGAGATCAAAGATGATGACAAGAAAGACCCGACCTTTAAATGTGATGCTGTAGATAATCAATTAAAAATTAATAACGTTAATAAATTGCTATTGGAGGTCGGTGAACCACCAATAAAATTAAGACGAGTGTCAAATGTCTCAGAGTGTAAAAAGCTCTTCTAGCTTCTGTGAAGAAATTGAGTGGTGCTGATATTAATCATAGCAATCCTAATGACGCGCTTTTGAATAATTTTAAGTCTGCCTTCAACCAAAGAAATAGTAGATCCGAAAAAATTCAAGTATTAACTACTCTTCTGTTGGATTGGCCAATAAAAATGATACGACGCGAATTTAAAGTTTCTAAGAGAATGGTACAAGCGGCTAAAAATATTAGAAAAAAATCAGGATTTGCGTCACAACCTGATACTAAAAAGGGAAAAGCCTGGACAATTCAACTCTCGATCGCGTAAAAAATGTCTATTTGTCTGATGATATTAGTCGTGTGATGCCCGGAATGAAGGATTATGTAACGGTATTAGAAAATGGAAAAAAAATTCAGAAACAAAAAAGACTCTTACTATTTAACATTAACGATTTATATAAAAAATTTAAAGAAGTTTTCTCGGATGAGAAAATTGGGCAGACTAAATTCCAAACTTTACGACCACGGGAATGTATTTCAGCTGGAAAAAGCGGAACACATAATGTCTGTGTGTGCAAAATTCACCAAAATGTAAAATTACAATTTCACGGACTGAAGAATGAATTAAAAAAAAGGAATTGATTTTCCTGAAAGCATAAATGATTTGATTCAAATGTCTGTTTGCGTGCAACCTACATCATCGTGTTTTTTTTCTACGTGTAAAAAATGTCCGGAAGTTGATTTCGTGATTGAAAAATTAAAATTATTGATTGATAGTCATGAAATAAAGGAAATATCTTTCAGCCAATGGAAAAGTACCGACCGGTAAGAGAAAATAATTTTATTTCATTAATTTTTCCTAGTTATTGTTAATTTCCATTGTTTTATGCGGTTAATAATCTGACATCTGACACGTACGTTTTGAATTTTGCAGGACTGAAATCGTTGAAGCGACGTATACCAAAGAAGATTTTTTGAAAGAGCTAGAAAATAAGTGGCCAGAGCTATTGAAGCATGATTTCGTGGCAAAATCTCAAGCGTCTTATTTCTCTAAACAAAAAGAATCTGCTAAAGTTGGAGAATTTATAGTATGTCTCGATTTACCCAAAAATTATTCATTTTTTGTGCAAGACGCTATACAATCACATCATTGGTCCAATGATCAAGCTACACTTCATCCGTACGTCGCGTATTATAAAGAAAATGGAGAAATAAAGCATGAAAATTTAGTCGTAATTTCAGAGAAAGTTAGTCACGACGCAAGTTCGGTACATCTCTTTAATACAAAGATGATTGAATTTTTAAAAAATAAATTTGTTGCTGAAAATGTTAAAAAAATTAAATACTTTTCCGATGGGGCTGCTTCGCAATACAAAAACAAATATAACTTTGCCAATTTAATGAATCACACAAATGATTTTGGTGTTAAAGTGGAGTGGAATTTCTTCGCTACATCCCATGGCAAAGGCGCGTGTGACGGATTAGCAGGAAGTGTGAAAAGACAGGCATATCGTGCTAGCCTTCAACGTGACAATACAAATCACATAACAACTCCACTTTCTTTCTTCCAGTGGGCGGAAAAATCATTTAAAAAAGTTAATTTTGTTTTCTGTTCCCAAAATGATCATGACTTGCACGAGCAAAAGTACAAAGAACGATTCAACAGAGCAGTGACTATAAAAAATACTCGTCAATTCCACTATTATGAACCGTTGGATGATGTATCTCTGCTATGCAAGCTTGTGTCTGAAGATGAAAAAGTTGTTACTAACAGAGTTTAAAAAAATAATAAAATAAAGATAACGAGAGTTCACTGATTTTAATATTCAATAATTAGTTTGCTTTTCCTGTTTTGTTTAGTAATGAAAAATTAAATTGTTCTATTACTAATAATAATAATATTAATAATAATAATAATAATAATAATAAAATTCGTTTGACAATTCTATTTTTTATTGTAATTTGAAATTATAACTAACTGAAGCTGCAATAAGTAGTCTGACGCTCGGCCGCCCGGTATTCTGACAGCGCTCGGCGCCTGGCGCGCAGTGATAAATAAATGCATATTGTTTAAATTAATCGCGAGCAGTGAAATTTTATTCCGGAATCTTAAACTTCAATAAATAACGCATGCAACCGATAAAAAAACTTCATATTTTTACCGAGATATCAGTAAAATCTTCATTTGTTAACTTAAAAATTAATTAACAATATGATAATTAACGAATAATTTTTAGTTATTAATATTTTACTAAAATATAAATATTTGACTCTAAATCCTGAAAATTTCATTAATTTATCTTTAACGGTTGATTTAAAATTTATTTTTTAATTAAAAGTACCTAAAATTTTCATTGTAAAAAAATTGTTGTTAAAATTAAAATTTTCAAAAATTGTTTGAGGGATCAATTTTGCATGGTAACTACTTATGAAAAAAATATATAGACTTTATTTTTATGATCAAGTGGAAAATAGGGGTCCACTTGACGTGATCTTGCTCACTTGTAATATCTATAGCCTGCTCAATGTGGTCAAAATTATTTTGGGATTGCGATTTGATGTATATTTATCTCGATATTTATATAGTATGACCGGGTATGACTATAAGATCCTTAACTTTGAACTTTACTACAATTTTAGGTAATTGTCTAGAAACTGTCCGCAATTCCGATTTTGATCAAACCGAATCTAAAAGAATTTGTAGTCGAAAACGTTTTGTTTCCGAGATATCCATCATTAAAGTTGGTATTTGAACCAACCTTATCTTTACTATATTTCCCCTTCTTTTTGCATACAATTGTTGATTTTAAGTTAAACTGGTACACAATTTTTTAAAATCTCATTTTTCTACGTATTTTACACTTTTTTGAATTAAATTGCGTAGCTGCACTTTACGTTTTTAATTATGTCGAATGCGCCGGGGCAATTTAATGCATAGCTTGCCGCGTTTTTAAAGGGACCCTTCCCAATTTATTTGATAAAAGGTTTAAAATACATAGAAAAACAGGGTTTTAAAAGGTGAAAAACAAAAATTTTTGGCCACTTTAGCTTTAAATTGTGTGCAAAAAGAAGGGGAAATATTGTAAAAATAATGTTAGTTCAAATGCCAACTTTGATGATGGATATCTCGGAAACGAAACGTTTTCGACTAAAAATTATTTCAGATTCGTGATCAGAACCCCACAAAACCCCCGTATCCCAAATTTCGTCAAAATCACAGTTGAGGACAGTTTCTAGACAATTACCCAATTTTATAATAACTCTCCTACTTACCACTCTTTTCCATTATCCTACAGGAAATAATATATTTTGCATTTAGTAATTATTCTCCTTCAGTTAGAAAACGAAACACACTTAACAGAGTCAAAAACTTATTTATAAAACTTAACAACACTAGCAGAAACAACAATAAATCAACGAAAAATGTTTATAACAAAATTAGGGGCCAAACGAACAAGCAAAATTCAAAAAACTGCAAATTGATTCTTAGCAAAAATGTGGCAAAAATCAAATATTTAAACCGTTTCAACCAACAACAGCAACAGAACCGTTAGGCGGGAAATCCGGGAAATGCTACAGAAAACATAACCCCCTTTTTCGTGGCTGTTCACAAAATCAATCTGAACGTCGAACTGTTACTTTATCTTTGTCTTATTTAAGTTGGTAGACAATGACGCTATGATGATGCCCAATTGTTTTCTGGTAATAAGTATATCAGCATACTGCTGATATCCCAAAAACCAGCAATAATTGACGAATAGTGTTATACATTTTTCATGCAGAATTTAATATAAAGTCGAAAGTTGTTAAAATATATAGGGTGTTTTATTTTAAAAAACCAACTTGACAATAAAAAATGTTTTTGAGACAACTTGTATATTCACTACTACTGTCAGTAAAAATGCGTATTCAAATAAACATTATTTAGTTTATTTTTGTCATAACTTGTACAGGGGCGAAGATATTTGGTGTATAAATAAAGTTGGGACAGCCTGTATATAGAAACTGGAAATTGTTAGGGATTCGGTCAAGGTGGGCTTTTTAAAAGTTAAAAACTTTTTACATGCCTAGTTTTCGAAAAATATATTTCCTTTATCAAGGCTGATAACAGGTTAATTAAAAAACGACCAAAGCCGTGAAACAAAAAAAATTAAATTACGAAATAAAAACTTACTAAAGGACAACAAAAAATTAAAAAAAAATAAAATTTGAATTTGACTTTGACATAGTCAGACCAACTTTCCTTGCCCTTCCCTGGTAGCATGTGATCGAAACAAAGTATTAAAAAATTAATTTGTTTTTTAAATGCCTTTATTCGAATACATTTGTGCGCGTTTGGTATTCGGTATTCGGCAGAATACTTTTTTGGAATATGGGTATTGGAATACTTTTGAAGTATTTGCCAAATACTTTTTTGAGTATTTGAATATCGGCGTTCCGAGTATTCGAATACCGAAATGTATAAGCAGTATTCAAATACCAAAATTATCATGATTAGAATACCAAAAGGAAACGAAAATAGAAAACAATAAGGTGAGGGCCCTTTTTTTGCTCTTCAATTTTTTGCATCATCGGTTTTTGTTTGTAGCATTCTAATCTTTTTTCCTAGTATTCGAATACCGATTTCGGGTATTCATGAATACCGAGTGTACAGAAATATTCGGTATTTAAATACTTTCTTTTTCTGTATTCGTATTCGTATTCGTATTTAAATACCGATTTTCCGTATTCGACCCAACTCTGAATAACATACAACATCATTATATTTCAAACCAACTCACCATTCCCCCACCCCCTTCTACGGACTCTGGAGTAAGTTATTTTAACCTTAAAAAATGTTTAGCCCTTTGCTAGGTAAGGTAGTGTTAGTAAAAATAAAGTACCCTTTAGAAAAAAATAATAGTTGAATTATGTACTCAGCAAGTAAAACGTCGCCGCGACTTAATTCTATAATTTTAAAGCGCCGTATTTGCAGCACCAAGTTACATAACTTTAAATTTTATTATTTGCCAAAATTGTTTAATTTGCAGGGTAAAACTTCTTTTATGATCTAAAACCAAAACCTAGAGCATAGGATGTTTTTTTGTTTATTTGGTGTTTTTAATGTTTTAACAAGTAAAACTATAGATAGCATCTACTAAAACAAATATTAAACCTGAATCTACACACAAGTTAACAAATTATAACTATTATGATAGGTAACGTTTCTGAATGATTTGTTATATCACTGACTGGAATTGAAACACTCATCATGGCAAACAAAGTTTTTGTTCTAGTTTCCATTAACAAAACACTTTTGTTTACTAATAAGCCCACTTTTAATCACTTTATTACTATTAATTGAAACTCGTCACCAAAACGAATTTTGTAACTATAAACACCTGCGAAGTTCATGTTAGGTATGTAATATATCATCCAGTTTACTGACAGAATCAAATACAACATAATTTTAATATACCAGAAGGACGTATTATTATACAGCATCATACAATCTAAACTGATATACACATTTTAGCAATGCGAGAAGGAAGTAAGAACATAAGACCTTCTGGCATGTTCGAAATTCTAATAAATGTTTATAAGGCTATTTTATTAAGGCATTCTGGCATATCAAACAAATCGCCATAAGCGTCAAATTTTGCAAATTAAAAGAAAATCACAAATTATGTGGGTACGCTCTTCTGGCAGGAAATCCTCGATATTATTTTTTCTCTAAAACTTTTCAAACATAAATTTTAAGCATTGAATTACAAACTACTGAGCATTGGCTAATAATTTTAAAAAAACATGTGTACTGTACTCAATATAATTGAACTTGTAACCCAAACATCTAATACCTCTTTCTTAAAAACTGTTTAATTTATTTAAAAGCAATATTCTAGTAACGCTTGTTGTCTTAATTCTATTATTTTTAATGTACAAAAATATATAGGGTGTCCGGAAAGGTGAGTTAAAAAATGATAGGATTGATAGAGTCTGCCAAAATATTGTAATTACTTTATATAAAAAAGTTCAATGACGCTTCGTTAGAAAAATATTGATCTTCAAAATGAAAATAAATAGTTATTTATTATACAAGGGAAAGAAGTGGTGGAAAGGTTTTAGCTTGAGGTTGTGTTCACTCCAGACGCGAAGCAGAGGGAAACAATAAACCGAGAGTTAAAATCTAAAATTTTTTGTGTTTAATATACTATTTTTTTTGTAATGGCAAAAACGACATTTTACTATTGAAAAACATAATATTAAAGTCAGAAAATTGAACATGTAAAATTTGAAGTTTCAAACCGGTCGACTGGTATATTAAAAACACAATTAGACTTTGCATTACTATGGAAAACCTTAAGGAAATTATTTAGTATCTGACAATGTAACTTTGTAATTTGACGATTTGAAATTAAAAGTTGAAACGGAAAGCTTCCGTTTAGTATTTATTTGGAATATAATAAAGATACAAAATATCTGACTGGACTCCTAATAAAAGGTAAATGTAAGTTCTGTATAACTAAAAATAACCTTATACTAATGCTTTCATATAGTAGGGGAGATAGCTCTAGATTTGAAAAGTAATTTTATAAAGGCTGAAAATTTCATAAGTTACAGTTTTTTCATTATATTTAACAGCGGCGAGCATTAGCAGCCCAAGTAGCGGTGGATTCAACGATGACCGTATCTGAAAGTCGCAAAAATAATTACCAAAAGTAATTTTATACCGTGTCAAAATTCTAGAGACAGTTCTTTGAATAATTTTAAACTAAAAACTAATAGTCAGCTGTATTGAAGATAGTGGATTATTCGTCAGTCACGCATATAAAGAGATTAAAAAAATTAAGAGCAAACCCATTTTATACATCATAAAATTTATACAGTTGATTATTTATATTGCCAAAATAATAAAAAAATCCGTCGCCGAACTTTTATAGGAGGAAAGACCGTCAGTCAGCGCTATAAATATGCTGCGCCAAAATTCGTTTTTTTCTTAAACGTTTTTATGGCCTATTTTCGTGTATTGTAGAGAAAAACTGTTAATAGGTTTTAAAAAAATAATTAAACGGTTTAACGAAATCTTTTTTTTAAATTCCTATATGTAAAGCCACGATTTACGGTTAAATTAGACACTGGTAGGGGTATACATTTTAAAGTTAACAGGGCCTTATTTTTGAAGTTTCCCATTTTTTTAAAAAGCAATATTACTTTGTGTATTTTTTCCGTAGAATTTAATAATCTAATCAGAAAAACATTTGAAACAAAAACAAATAGAGTTACAGCACAAGTGACGTATTTTTTAAATGGAATACCCTGTATATTTTAATATCAAGGAGTGACTTTTCAACTCCTGAGAAGAAAAGAAAAAAATTAAAAAATATTAAGAGTTGGGATACTAAACGTAACAGACAAATCCATACTTTACAAATAACAGTCAAAAGATTGAGACTGCGCATTGTATCGCTAAAGTCGCTACTTAAATACCTAAAGAAAAAATTGTTGATAACAGAATCATCTGAAAGTACAATAAGTAAGTAAAATTTATTTAAAGTACTATAAAATTTATTATTAATGTTAATTGTAAAAGAAGTTTACCGTTTTTGGTTTATAGATTTGAGTCCGAAGTTATTATTATTATTTTAATATTATTTGAGGCAACACTGTCAGGTCCATCAAGTCAAAAATATAATAAAACCAGTCGCTTCTTTGCCGTAACGCTAGCTTTTTATTCGCCAAAGGCCTATTCATTTGTGAGGAAAAATTTTGCCACATTACCATATTAAAATGGTACAAATCTGTTGATGGTAGTCCAGGTTTTACACAAGAAGCTCTGACAGCGCTAAGCTTAAAAACAAGGGTTCACCAAAAGAGCTTTTGTGCAATTTAGTAATGGATGAAATGTCCATTAGACGGCAAGTGGAGTGGACAGGACAAAAGTTCACTGGATATATGGATATAGACACTAATATTGAAGATGATCGTCTTCCAGAAGCAAAGAAAGCTTCAGTGTTTATGTTAGTGTGCCTTACTGGTTCCTATATATATATATATATATATATATATATATATATATATATATATATATATATATATATATATACTTTGGTTAAATTTTCTTGGGATTGGATTTGAAAAACAACTGTATTACTTTTTTATTCACAGATATTTTAAATCAAATTTAACGTTTCGTCAGGTACTCCTTGCCTTTTTCAAAAATAATTCACAAATAAAACTAAAAGGAAACAGAAAGTACAGAAAACTTTTTCCTTATATTAACAAACACAAACAAAAAGACTTACCGAAATCGAAATTCCTTGTACATTGTTTACAAAGTTTAAATTATAAATATGGCACTTTTTATCACAACCATTACAATATAACATATAAAACAAAAAACATGTAAAGCCGGCGTCTCATGCGTCCGTTTTCCGACGATACGATGGTACGAAAGTGTTTTTATTGGTCAAAATATTTTGGCGGGAATTTTGATCCGAATATTTTAACTTTTTATCCGACGTCGTACGAGTTAAAAATATTTTAACTTTTTACGATCATCGTGCGATTTTTAACCTCACTTTTTTAAATTCTCTTCAAAACTGCAGTGTTTGGTGCTTGTTTTTTATTTGCTACTTTGAAAAAAATATAAAATATGGATTTTGTTGATCGCGAAATTTTTAGACACCGAGCATATTGTGTTCATTACGCTAATAATGTGCTTCTTTTATCCCTCCTTTACCTGTTAACAATACAAAATAAAAGAAAACCAAAAATGTTTTGGGTCCGAGACATTTTTTTAAATCATAAAAGCAGGGAGCATTTTATAATCTTTTTGAAGAAATGCGACTAGGGGACTCGGAAAAATATTATAATTACCTCCGAATGTCAAGCCAAACTTTTGAAAACTTACTAAGAATTGTGGAACCAAGGCTGACGAAGCTATATTGTGTAAGGGAACCAATTCCTCCTGCAGAAAGATTGGCTCTTACATTAAGGTAAAGTATTTTTAAGTACATATAGCATTAAAAGATTTAAGTGCCTTTTCGTATTTCAAAATATTGAAAATTCAATGAGTTTGTGCTTGTTTTAGGTATCTTGCTAGTGGAGATAACATCATTTCAATATCGTATGCTTTTCGTATTGCCCAAATACAGCTTCAGGAATTATAAAGGAGCCATGTAATGCTATTTGGGATTGTTTGAGTGCCAACGTTTTGCCTCAGCCGACTCAGGAACTGTGGTTAAAAATTGCATAAGTGGCAACTACCATATTGTATGGGTGCCATAGATGGAAAACATGTGGTAATACAGGTAAGTAATAAATATAATATTGTTTAATTATTGATTTTGTTTAGACAACTAAAACATTCTGAATTTAGAAGAACTAGTTCAAGGGAACTATTTTTAAAGACATGTGGTTTTCAAAATTTTTTTTAACTAAAATATGCCACTGTATTTTTAGGTTTTAATAGAGTGCCTCCAGGGTCATCACAATCTTAAGTAGTCTTAAAAAAGTCCAATAACAGCTTCATAAGACCTTGCCAACTGTATAATATTTTATAAATTTGGTTTACCCTACAAAATTAAACTTTAACCTTAACTTTAAGAAACCAGAAGCTCTTGTGGGTGGATTTGAAATGTTCAGCCAATAGGATGCCTGATTTTTTGAAGTTAAGTTTAAATTAAGTTTAATTTTGTTAAGTAAACCGAGCTTTATTGTATTACTGTTATAAACTATATAGTCTGTATTTTTAGGCACCCCCTAAAAAGGGATCAACATGGTTTAATTACAGAGGAACTCATAGTATGGTATTATTGGCACTATGTGATGCTAATTACAGATTTACACTTGTGGATATTGGAGCAGAAGGTCGCCACGGTGACGGCGGTATTTTCAAAAATAGTGCAATGGGAAAGCTTATTTTATCAAACAATTTTAACCTGCCTGCACCATCCTTTTTAAACGAAGATGATGAACAGCCATTAAATTACTTTATATCTGCTGATGAGGCATTCCCTCTTACAACTTGTATTATGAGGCCCTATGCAGGTCGTTTTCTACAACAAATTAAAAGGATATTCAATTACAGGTAATTAACCAGAAAAACAAGCAACCCGTATCTCATATAATTAATTAAAAAAAAGTTTTGGCAAACATGATACTTTTCAATTAACGATTTAATTAATTTGTATATTATAGGAGATACACAAAAACCCGCATAGAATCTCAGAGCCAACAACAACATTTTTTTATGAGTTTTAATAAAATTTTTAAGAGTTTATGAGCAGTGCCGTATTAGGCACTAGGTTGACTAGGCTACAGCCTAGGGCGCCGTGAAAAAATAGGCGCCAAATAGGGGAGTTTTTAAAGAAAAGTATAGGGCGGGGTGGGTTTTTGGTCTTAAAGTTTAATTTGTAAATAGGGCGCCGTGAAATAAAATAGGCGCCATGCAGCGGGGAAGGACCTTTTTCTTTGCTCTTCAATTTAATCTTCGAGTTAGGCACCAGACGGGGAAGGTTTTTTTGGTCTTAATTTTTATAGGCGCCATGCAGGAAAGCACCTTTTTTTGGTCTTTTTTACCCAAATATAGGCGCCCCGCCCCAAAATTCTAGCCTAGAGCGCCCCAAACAGTTAATACCACCATGTTTATGAGACAAGGTCATGAAGACTTATAAAAAAATTTATAATTCCAAGCCGTGTTCATAAAATCTCATAAAACTTGTAAAATCTTATAAAACCTAATTAAAGTTTTATGATGGTTTATAAGTTGGCTTGCAGGTTTTTGCTAGGAAGTGCGCCAGTGGTTTTTCAGTTCTACAAGTGGTTTTCGCTATTAAACATTTACAGCCAAATTCTACAATGCTAATACCAGAGTTAAATATTTAAACCATTATATAGTTTAGGAATAAGTGGTGAAAAATTTAAAGTCTTTTTATTGGTTTAGTTATTTTTGCATCAAAAGAAAAAACAGGTATAAATTCGGGAATTAAAGCAACCTGCACCCTTTAAGCTTGATAGTGTAACAAACTACTTTTTTTGTAGATTATGCAGAGGACGTCGTGTGATCGAAAATTCTTTTGGGATCCTGTCGTCAAGATGGCGAATATACAGAAGAACAATTATAGCAAGTAAAAGAACTGTTGAAGCAATTATCAAAGCTACTATTTGTCTGCATAATTTTTTAATGAATTTGAATGATAATGGATATTTTACGTATACCTCTGTTGACAGAGAAAGGGATGATGGAGAACTAATTCTAGGTGATTGGAGAAATCAAGAAAACGACAACCTACTGCCTATAAGACGAACTAGCAGTAATATGTATGGAAGATCTGCGGAAGAAATGAGAGGGAATTGGCAGAGTATTTTGGGGGGCAGTTCCATTTTAATGGAACAAATGAATGACTTCTCAATAAAAATGCTACTTATTCAAAATAGAGTTTTATTCCTAATTAATATGCCAATTCATTTACATTTACAAAATTTTTATGAAGTCGGCGCCAGTCATAAAGCACAAAAACCTTAGATCATTTATCTCTCTACTAGATAGCCTATAAGCCATAATCCATAATTACTTTGTTAGTTAATATTTTTTACAAAGTTTGCGCCGAATTCATAAACATTTTACACTTATAAAAATTCTTTTGCTCCATAATAGGCTCTTTTGAGTAATTCATTTTCCAAAACAGTTCTTGGCCCTTGCGGCATCTGATTTAGAATATCTGAAATTCTCTGGCAAATCGGATTTAAAGCAGGACGGGTAACATCTAATAAAATTGATTTTATTTAGAGCATCAATAATTGCCCCTTCTACTTTCATGATAGAAGAGGAAATTTTCTGTTTTGACTTTTTATTAATGTATGTTGGTGAAGTAAGAGGAGTTGTAGTAGTACTTTTACTTGGACTTGTCATTAAAATATGAGTCCCTTCTATTTTAGGATCTGAGGGCATTTTCCTTTTTGACTGATTGTTGTCAATGTATGGCGGAGATTCAAGAGGAGTTGTAGTACTTCTGCTTGGACCTTCCAATAAAACATTTGTGGCTCCTGTAGCTACTGCTAATACATTTGTTGTTGTACATGTGTAGCTGATTGTCTCATTTATAAAAGTGAGTAGGTAAAAAAATTACCATTTTTTTCCTAGCTGCTGATTCGCTTGGCGTATATTCTCCTTTTAAACGAACATACGTATCCCGCAAGTTCCTCCATTTTTTCATTAAAAATTCAATACTAAATTGTGAATTTAAACCAAACTCTTCATATATTTCAAGCCATAACTTGTCCCTTGTGGTTTTGCTTCTCTCCTTCAATGGCAATCGTGCATCCCATAACGGAGGTCTAGCCTGGACGCAGCTAATTAGCAAATCTTGAACTGTTATTAGGTTTTTCTGACAATCCTGATCCCCGAAATCCTGAAACAAGGTAAAAAGTTGAAAATATATCAAAAACAAATAATATAAATGATTCAAATTACCTCTGTCTCAATTTCCGTTTCTTCAGGAGACTCCACGTAATTCTCTGATGTCATGTTTATATTATGACAAAAAACAAATGCGGACGTAATATTTTTACAAGCATTCACAAAATAAATACAAAATAATTTTACAAAAAGAAAAACTAAAAAACCGTTGAAATTTAAGGTTAATTACTTAAAACTTCTTCTCGTTGTCTTCTTTTCAAACATTTTTAACGAATTTCGGATACGCCTATCGGACCCATGAGAATTGCCATATTTCTGCCAATAAAAACGATAGAAATTTCGGTTACCGGATATCGGAAAACGGACGCATAAGACGCCGGCTTAACACTTTATAATAATAACCTATGCATCACCGGTCTACTCCTTGACTGTTCGGAATTTGCAAGTAAAAGAATGCTGGAATTTGTTTTTTCATATTAAGTATAAGATATTATTAATATTATTTTTTAAGTTATAGAACGCGGCGGCTTTGTGGTTATTGTTTTTTTAGATTAGTTATTAAAAAAAAATGTTTATTAAATTAATACTTATATTAAGTTAAAATATTGTTTATTAAGGCGGTTAATGTCCCTTTTATCATTAATGGAATTTTGATTTTTTTAAATTTCCATACCTTCTAAGAGTTCCGCTTCCTTTTGTGTGCCCCGTTTCTTAAAATCTTTACTTGGTCGTAATCAAAACTATGTTCGGATTGTATTTCGTTCTTAGTAAGTGCAGTTTGATTTATTTTTATCATAATTATGTGACCGAATTCTGTTCTGCAAAAGTTGGCTAGTCTGACCAATATAAACACCATTACAGTCTTTACAGGGTATTTCATAAACTACATGTGATTTTTTAGTACATCTGTTTTTGTTTTTAATTTGGAAAAATTTTGATTAGACAGATTATGAGCTTTGTGAGCAATTGAGATGTTATGTTTTGCAAATAGGTGTTTAAATTGTTCAGACAATTCCTGAATGTAAGGTAAAGAAATATAGGTGGTTTTTGGCTTATTTTCTTTTTTTGTTAAATATGGGGCACAGAGAAAAAAATGAAGGTGCGTTTAGCAACCCAAACGCTTAGTAGAACCGTAAGTGATGCTCTTAGTTTTTTAAGAGATTTATCTTGTCCGGATTTTTGTGATTCTGAGGCATCATCTGAGTTTTTAGATTTATTTAATAATATATTAAACTCCAGGAACAGGTGTGTAAAATATTTCTACAAAAGGCCTCTTTCAAACCAAACTGAGTTGCTCTTTTTATATTTTAAACCGCATATATCGCCAGTCTCACAATTAAAATGAAACTTATATTAAACTCGTCAAGAAAAACTGATTTTCTCGGATTTCTAATTTGTATGAAGAGTTTAAAGAAAAGGTACAAAAATTATGTACTAGGAAAACATATTTTAAAATATGTTCTGACATATAAATTATCTCAAGAGTTATTTTTGGAGATATTCGTAGCAGCAAAAAAACGGTTCCAATACATTCAGAAATATCAGGACCAGACACTGGTATCGTTGCAAATTTGAATAAAATTTAATTTTTAACTTGCGGTTCTGGTAACTTATCGACGACCGAAACAGGTGAAAATCTCGAAGAAAGTGAGGACTATTTAACTTTTATGGGTAACATAAAAGAAAATTTAAATACAAATAGTTTTGCACCACCTACTTACGAGGAAGGCATTGTATTCTACATCACGGGTTTTGTGGTGAGAGGGTTTAAAAAATGCATTAGTTGTCCAAAATGTTTGTATTTTTTGGAAAGCAATGAATCCAGGTCGCTACTTCAGGATCGTAAAACTTTAATAGAAATATGCTGGACAGCTTAAAAGTATTTTAGGTATTTTCACAAAACCCATGATATATTCAAAAATATAATGCAAATTTAAATAAATAATACTTTTAAAGCGCTGTCACCTTCAACATTTAATATATTTGGGGATCATACGTTTGATTCAGAAGTCCTGGCCAAACACCCATAAAGGTTTAACTAACAAGAACTAACCATAACCGCCCCAATGCGACAAATGACAGCTTTGCATGACTGACTATAGCGCTTCAAACCAATTAAATTACACAAAACGGCGCCCGGGACAGTAGCCGTTTTATCTATCCGCCCGGGCACCCGGGAGAATAGACAGTCCCTTTACGGAAAAAAAGAATTTCTTGTTTTGATTCTATAAAGCTCAGTTTGAGCAAATGTTAGATTTGCGATAATATTTGTTTACTTGTAGTATTTATTCGTGAAAATATCACTATACTTTTAGATTTGCATGCTCCGTTTGTCACGCATCGCATAACAAAAAATATGCTCCATGGTTTACAGATACAATGCGAGCCATGAAAAAAGATAGAGATAAGGCACTTAGTAAATACAAAAGAACTAAACTTCAGACTGACTGGATTAATTATAAGAATATAAGAAATATGTTTACTGTAGCAATTAAAAGAGAAAAACGAAGCTTTTATACAAATAGGTTTATTAATAATAATCCCAAGGAATTATGGTCGCATTTAAGATTTCTAAATGGAAAATCAAACTCATATAACTGTATACCTGATCAATTTGCAAATGTTGAGATAATCAATAACCATTTTATAAGCTCTGTGCCTAGGCTTCCCGATGATGATAACGTAATAAGTTTTTATGAACAAGGAAAGTTTTCGGATTCAGTTTTTGAGTTTCAAAGTGTTAGTGAGATTGATGTGTTGCAGGTAATTTCCTCAATAAAAACAACAGCTACTGGTGTTGATGGAATTAATATCTTTTCCATAAATCTGTGCACACCTTTTCTCTTGCCGTATATTACACATATTATGAATTTTTGTATTGACAATTCTGTATTTCCCAATTCTTGGAAAGAGGCCCTGGTAACTCCAATTCCAAAAACTTCTTTAGTTGAATCCCTAAATCAGCTACGAGCAATAAGTATTATACCCACCTTTGCGAAAATACTGGAGAAGCTATTACATAACCAACTAAATACTTTCTTTACAAAAGGAAAAACAGTTCCCGTACATCAATCTGCATACAAAAAGCTACATGGATGTGATACTGTTATGTTGAGTATTACCGATGACATTTTGTCGGCCTGGGATAGGGGTAGACTTACAATGTTGGTTTTGCTGGACTTTAGTAAAGCATTCGATACACTTAACCACAGAATGGTTATCGCAATATTAAAGTATGTTGGACTTTCTGAAATGGCAGCACGATTAATGACAATGTATTTATCAGGAAGGAAACAAGCTGTGCGATATAAGGGTAAACAATCATCCTTTAAGAATATTACCACTGGAGTTCCACAAGGCTCTATTTTGGGACCCCTTTTGTTTAGCGTTTACACATCTAGACTTACTGGTGCTTTTCTCTCCTCAAATTATCATTTTTATGCTGATGACACACAGGTTTATTTATCATTTTCTCCAGAGGAGTGTTCTCAAGCAGTTTCAGCATTAAACTTTGATTTATCTCAATTCTTAAGTATTGCAAAAGCACACAACTTATTATTAAATCCGGAAAAATCTGTAGGTTTACTCTTTGGTAAGAAGAATGACAAACAATATTTCCTAGACAACTTCCCCACTTCAATAAAAATAAATAATTTTCCAATTAAAATTAAAGCAGCAGCAAAAAACTTGGGACTTTACATGGATCAGGATCTAAGATTTGCAGATCATATAAATTTGTGTTTGCAAAGGGCATACGTAAACCTTAAACTGCTATTTCAGCATCGACATGTACTAAATAGAAATCTGAAATTGATGTTATGTAATGCATTGGTGTTGTCACATTTAAACTACTGCGACGTTGTGTATGGTCCTTGTATTACCGCTAGAGTGGCTGGTCGTATTCAAAAATTACAGAATTCATGTATTCGTCTTATATTTGGAATACGCAAGTTTGAAAGAATAGGCAATGCTTTTGTTGAATCTGGTTGGCTTACTATGAGTGATCGCCGTTATCTTCATCTGCTCTGCCTATGTCACAAAATAATAATAAATAAGTCACCGCCGTACCTATATCGTAGGATTCGATTTCGTACTGACATTCATAATATAAATATTAGGTTTAAGGGTAAACTTACAATTCCAGCTCATAGCACTGCACTATTTGAACGGTCTTTTTCTTATTTTGTGGCCAAGCACTTGAATAACTTTTCAGAAGATATTTTCGAAATGTCTAATAAAGGTTTTAAGCGGTTCATTCTAGGGCGTCTTTCGGGGCGTAATCGGTAGGTCTCTAACAGCATTTAGATGTATTTTTTTTTAATAGTTTTTAAATGTATTTTTAAAATTTTGAATTTTTGTTTTCTTTTTTAAATTTAGCTTTGTAACTTACTTTATTTAGTTTAGTTTTTTCTTTTCGGGTTAGTTGAACAGTCGATAGATACTGTTATCTGTCGAACTGAACCTCGCCTTTTTGTACACGGCAGGTATGAAATAATTATTTTTTAATTGTATTTTATTATACTAGTGTACAAATAAAGACCTTTATTATTATTATTATTATTAT